>BLKR01004277.1:0-114060 GCA_011170035.1 Teleogryllus occipitalis
GCGGTAGCTCAGTGCATCAACTGATGCCACTGCAGCGCCTCTGACCGGGAGGTCTTAAGTTCGAGTCCTGACGGCGATAGGATTTTCGACACTAGCTTCTCAGCTAGGTCGAATTCAGCTGCTGTCTGGAGGAGAATTCTAGAGGCCGGCTGCTCTGATCGGTAGTTTTCCGTGGTTTCTCCGATCAACACCAGGCGAATGCCGGAGCAGTACCATACCAAACGGGCCACGGACCGCGCGCGATCTGTCCTTCCTCTTCCTTGTCCTATCCTCTCCCCTTACACACTCACTTACACTACCATGCACTACACAACTACATATTCCGGGAGACCGGTCGGGAGTTTAGAGCTTGTCCCGGCTGGTGCGGTGCCCCGCTGGTGGGAGAGTCCTGGTTAGGGCGAAACCCCACTAGCCGACGGTAGGTCGATGCCGGATCTTGCCATCCAGCGAGGGAAAATCACCGCCATCTCCCAAGAAAAACATGCACTACACTAACGGGACTAATGACCGAAGCAGTTGACGCGCCCGGAAACACCCAAAAATCAATCAATCAATCAATTGGCAGCTGCTACACGCCCGAGATGCAGCAAGGCATGAATTAGTGCGCCGTAGTCATAGTGCTTACGATTAGTGCATCGATACCACGTGCGCGTAGTCTTAGTGCATCGATTGATTGATTGATTGATTATTAGCGATTCCGGGCGCGTCAACTACTAAGGTTATTAGTCCCTTAAGTGTAGTGCGTGTTATTTATCGGGAGGTAGCGGTGATCTTCCCCCACTTGATGGCGAGATCCGGTGCCGACCTACCGTCTACTAGCGGGGTTTTCCCAACCAAGTATCTCCCACAAGCGGCACACCGCACCAGCCGGAACGAGTTGTAAGTCCCCGACCGGTCTCCCGGCATGTATGGTAGTGTGGAACATGTTCGGGTGTGTATGTTAGGGGTGAGGATATGACAAGGAAGAGGCAGGAAAGATCGCAAGCGGTCATTAACCCGTTTGTTAGGGTAATCTTCCGGCATTTGCCTGGTGTTGATCGGAGAAGCTACCGATCAAATACGGAACGCTACAAATCAGATCAGCCGGCCGTTAGATTTCTCCTTCAGACAGCGACTAAATTCGACCTAGCTGACAAGCTAGTGCCAAAAATCTGCCGCCGTCGGGACTCAAACCTAGGACCTCCCGGTCAAGGGCACTGCAATGACATCAGATGATGCACTGAGCCACCGCTCCCGGTTACTCCATCGAAATATGAACTATTCAATTTTGTTGAAAATAGAGGCCTGAATCAGACAAAAATGATGCTGCCGATTATGTGGAAAGTGAGGTCCTGAAACGGGAAAAATTGGCTGTTCAAAAAGGTCTCAAGTGAATACTTCAGCTTCTTCTTCCTCGTCAACGTCAACGGTGTCTTATCGTCAACGGTGTCTTAAACAAAGACGGACTGACTAAGACAATATAGCAGTATCTTCAGATGTGAAAAACTACAAATAAATATGAACAGATATTTGGATTTTTCAGTCATAAGGGAAATTGTTTAATTTATGTTCTATTCTTTCAGCTGACCTTTCGTCTTCATAATCAATCTTCTTGGATATCTAGCAAAACTATTTACATTTCTCACATCCAGATGCCACAGGCTGCTTCATTTTCCGTCAAGGTATGCACGTATATAAAATCAAATAAAATAAGTGACATGGGCTTTGGAGTTTTCAATCATATTTAAGTAACAAAACCAACAGTGCATTTATTAATCAATTAATCAACTAATCAATTAATGAATTTCTGAATAGCAAAATAGGCTGCATATGAACCATTCAATTAAAAAAAATATATCGGATTGTACAATTTGAATTGAAGACAGTATAGATGAATTATATTAGTGCTGCCATGCTTTAAAAAAGACATTAGTATTGCCATTATATTTTAAAATTTTGAATTTTATATAATTTAATATATGAGTAAACAAGAAGTCGCTAATGGTCCAAATGTTAAAAGTAGACTTACAAGAAATAAAATAAAAATCCAACAGCTGCATGACAGACATAATGCATCTTCTTATTTTTTTGAGATTAAATCACATTATCTCAGGGTTTCATCTAACGGGAATGTAACGGCGAGCTTCTATCTTCAATATTCATTATACTTTTTTAATTAAAATATGTACTACAGTGCGCTTTCAAACATTAAATACGATGCATTTAAAATCCGAGGAAAGTGTCATTAACAGATTGTCGTTTTTTTTCTTGTACCCATTGCGGTTCATGTCATAAAATTATTACATTATATTTTTTGTATATCGGCTTTATAAACGGCTTGGCGATGCATAAAATCGTTCATAAAATAGGATTTTATGACAATACTTGACACACAGATACTTTATTCAGGAAGTACGAGTCAAGTGCAAAGTAATAGTCATGGCTTCCGAGATCTACCAGCGTTTCTATTCTGCGTTTCCCAAAGGTTGTACTCGGTATCATGTAAACAGATTACTGCACATTTATTGAATTTTATACACGGTTTACAGAAAAATTGTCAACTAACTTCAGTATAGTAAGATTCTCATTATAATATGAACTGTGTGAATTACAAAATAGTATTCACAAATCTAATACGATGGTTACATGCGTGCAACAGTCCAAAATATTGTAATTCGTACGTTTCATTCAATTTTCTATTTTTTATATTATTAAGTTTTCTTATGTAACTTTAAAATAATGTTAACGAGTTTGCATTGTTTACAAAAATATTTTCTTGTAAAAAAGAAATAAGCGAAGAAAAAATTAAGAAAATTATTCAACAACTACATACTTCCTTTTTTTCAAAAGAGATTTCTCAACTTTTGGAGGGTAATAAATTATTGTATTATCACTGTGGATCAAATTTTAATCGGCTAGGCGTACGATCTCAAAATTTCTATTTTAAAATGGGAGATGTCAATTAAATTACGTCATAAAATATTCGGTAAATAAAAATTTTAAATTGAACTACATCACTGATGCACATGTGTTCACACCTCCAATAAGTAATCGTTTTAAAAGAACACTATACGCTCATGTAGTGACAGACATTTTAACGTAATTACTAGAACTGCAAAATCTTCATTCTCATCAAAACTTCACAATCTTTGTACGTCAACAATATTTTTTCTGTATTGACTAAGCGGAAAAATAAATACGTACATATATTTTACAAGTTCTGACAGACAGTGGAACTTTTTTCATCGGCAAAATGAGTTATACCCTTCAATTATTTAGAAAGCACTGTCAAAATATTCCGGAAGTTCAGTAAGCAGATAACTGGATGAAAGCGTCTGTGTTAAATGTTCAAAGCTTCCATATATTTTTGTACATAACTCCCACACACAAGTCGTGTGGATGCATTAGCAAATTTAGCTTGTTTATTGGAATGTACAGTCCGCAGACGAATTGTTTGATGGTGTTACGTAAATTAATTCAAGAGTAAATAGTAGAGTTTGGATCTGTTAATTGTCACGATAAAAAGAGACTAGATGTGAAATATATGTCTGAGAAACTCTTAATTTAGTATTAGGAAGTCATTTCTAGAATATGCTGGACTGAAAATATTATCTCTTGAAATAGAAATAACTTTTCTTATGTTTCCTTGACAGTACTTCACAAATTTTCAATAATATTTAATGAATCTTATACTCTTATTACAATTATTTTAAGCTGGTATATTGAACAAGGTAGCGTGCTTCAACTTTTAAAATTACGTAACAGTCACGAAGTGAGAAACACGTGCCCGTGACCAACTTCTTCCTCCAACTTCACCAACATGCTTTTGTCACAGCACAAGAACAACGCGTGGCAAGAGATATGGCATCTCAGTCAGTATTTTAAACACGTGTTTCACAAGCGGAGTACTCCGCATTTATAGCATACGCAGCTTGGAGCACGAGAGGCCGTAAATTTGGGGAGTAAAAACAAAAGACGCAACGCCTTGTACACGCGTAAAGCAAAGTTGGGGTCACGATCGTCGCCTTCCCATGCAAGCCGCCTTCCCCCCCCCCCCGGTCCTCGCCGCCCACGATCTCCACCCTCGCCGCTTTCCCCCTCTTGTCTCACCCCTCAAACTCCAGTCTCCCCTTTCCACCAAGAGTGCGGTTCCCAAAACACGACCAGCGGCCTTACCCCTCTGGAAGAGGATGTTGAAGAGGGGACAGTGCGGGAGACGGGGGGGCGGGGCGAGGGGACTGCTAGAGGGTAGCGAGAACTGCAAGAGAGGTCTTCGACCCAGTTTCTCGAAACAAAGCCGCAATCTGATTCCAGTTTTCGTCGGGACGTAAAGCAATTTGTTGTATCTTCCTCTTCGCGATCTGGGCGGGCGGGCCGGCCGTCAGCGGAGAGGCGTCGCACTATGCTAACTTCTCACGCGGGGCGCTGCCAACGCGGGCCGCGCTGCGGAATACCAACATGCCGGCTGAGTCCGAGCCACGCGGTGCGTGGGCGGAAGCAATGCAAAGGTCTTTAACCCTTGGAGAGATTGGCGCTATCTTTCACTTGAAACTGGTAGAACTAAGCTGTAAATGTTGTTTTCTTTACGACTTACAGAATTCCTCAAGAACTTCCAATATTATTTCACTTCATTATTTATCAAGAAGAGAGACTTTTAATAGGACCAGTTAATTTAAACATATAACATTCGATTACTATCCTAAAAAAGCTTACGTTATTGCTATCCTTGTATCCGCGAGATACATGGCAAAAATTCCACAATATTTCCAATTTTTACTTTGATATTTTTGGAAAACCTAATACATAAACTAGAAGTAATCCTCCTTTTACCTTTTAATTACGAAAAATAGAAAATTGCTTGTAAAATCTTCTAAAAATATTATAGAAATATCTGGTTAATTTTAAAACATTAATCGTCATATTTTACACTAGAAGAAAGATTCTGCAATAATACAATATAAATAAAAAATAGTCTACATTTTAAATTCTAAAGAACAAATTAGTCGCACTATTTTCTATTTTCTGTATTTTCTATGTCACATCAGTAAAATCAAACGCACAATGCAGTTGGTATGTACATGCCTACAAATCTTCAAGTGGCATTCATAATCTTCCTCTTCTTATCCCCACCCATGTCATCAAATGACATTCGTTGAACTCATGCGACATAACTAGAGCAATTTAAGTTAAAATATTATTTCTGAGGCGCCATCCTGTGCAATAATTGAAAAAACTACGAAAAATACTGAGTAAATACAAAATACACACTAGACATACATACTAGATATATAGAATACATACTACATGCAAAAATCTAAGATTCAGGAGCCAGTATTTTTGAAGAGATTATTTGTAGCAAAGCGGGAAAACTAGTACTTGCATTACCATCCACAACAAAAACAATTAGAATAAAATCACAAAAATAAGGGTAAGAACCAAAAATATAGATTGATCAGAAAAACGTACGAATTTTCTGTCGTATCTGAGAGGCCGCTGACGACGATGACCCTCCCTCAAAAAGGACTGGCACTACACTAATGTTTGACACCCCGAGAATCACGAAGATAGGTGGAGAGTCCGCCCCCCTCCCATCTCTACCGATAAAGAAAGAAGTCAGTGTGTAACTCTCAGATGCATGGATAACATTTCAGTGTTAATATGATTTAGATATGTTGTTAGTCGCGTTGAATAGGGATGTGTGAGAACGCATACATACACGTAAATGATGAGTGACATTAAAACAATTTGAGAGTCTGAATAGTTTGACTTAAAAATAAAGTGAAGCTGCTTCAAGTAATGAAAACTGTGAACACATTATTTTACGTTCTCTTTTTCCTGCAAAACTGACCTAATGTTGACTACTGACCTAATCATATGCAGTAGCAGTGATGTCTACGTTAAAAAGTATTTCCAGAGTTTAAGAAACGTATAGATAATAAATACAAACTTAACATATTTAAGGAATTTATGATTAAAAGTGGCATAAATACATATCCAAAATATTAATATTTTACCTTTCTAAATTTCATATATTTTGTGACATCATAAGTACATCATTCAATAAAAAAAATAAAACAACTACTAACTAGTAACTAAAACCTACACCTACTAAAAGTAATGGAAAATTATTCATCAATAGTCATCATTAAAAAAGATATATCCGAAAATATACTGAAACAGTTAGAGGTCTTGTGTAAAATATATTATAATATTATCAATAGAATCAACATATTTACATCATTTCTTGTTTTGAATTTTTTTTTGTAATGAATAAAAATATTAATTTGTTGAGATTGTAGAATAATTTTAATGTTAAAGTAGGCGTATCTAATATTTGGCTTGTTAGATTTTTTACGAAGTACCTTGGTGGTGTTGCATGATATTGTGAATGCAAACATTTGATCTCGAATATACCGTTAATCATCGCAGAGTCCACAGTCCACTCACAAATCTATGTAATTAGGTAATTGAGCAGCTGCCCAGGTCGGCGTAAATGTCAACTTTCAGTCTCTTCACAAATCTGCAATTTAGATTAACAACAGCCACGCAGGTGATGATATACCGAGGCGTTATAGGGGTTAATACGCAGGCAGCAAGCCGGGAAGTGAGTCACACATTCTGGTTAATATCTCGCAACACGCAGAGGTATTCTTCACCCAGAATACAACAGTGAACTTATGGCATTTTCCTACTGAGGTAATTGATGTTAGCGTCAATATAAAAGTGAGAGAATCCAGTTAAAAATGTATCGAGGGAAAGAATTAGTGACTTTAGAATGTTTGCGAAGGTAAATAAAAAAGTTAGAAAGCGTTGAAAACATATAAAGCAGAAAGTTGTTTTCTTTTTCCTTTAATGATGTCTATGCATTATTATTATTATTATTATTATTATTATTATTATTATTATTATTATTATTATTATTATTATTATTATTATTATTATTATTATTATTATTAATATTATTATTATTATTATTATTATTATTATTATTATTATTATTATTAACACAAAAAAGTTCAACTTTTATTTTTGAGATTCAAGAGTAATTTATTATAGCGTATATTGTTACATATAGTATTTTTGATCACGTTCTAATTTCCTTGGTGTGGTCTGGCTTTAAGGTTTTGCTCCATTCTCTGGACAGCGGCCAACTATCGTAGCCCAAAGTTTTTTTGTTTTTTTTTACATTTTCTCAACTTTTTGGTTTCCTAGTAGTACAACGGAAATATTACTTCAAGAATATTAAAGAAGAGTAAAACTTCGTCCTAAATAGGAATTTTCATTAAAAAAATTTAAATGGCGGTTTTTAAGAAAATGGCCAATACGCATTACGTAAATGCGAAATTTGAAACTTTTTCACAGGAATCTATTGATTTTTTGATCATTTGAAATCTTAGAAGTTCATTTGAAATCATTTGAAGCACTTCCACTCACATTTGTAATAATGCATACCAATCGATGAAAATGTCCATATTAACGGAGAAAGAGGTATTTCAAAAAAATTACATTAGTGTAATTTTTGGAAAAAACAATGAATACACCGAAATCAACATTACTTCGTACATAGCACCATCTATTAGCAAAATTTGAAGAACAAATTTGGAAGCATTTTTAAGGAAATGGCGTTTGAGCGTCAATTTGAAAATTGGTCAATTTGTCTATTTGAAAATACTTCGTGTCAATATCATGTGAATCATGATCAGGAACACTTTAGAGAAAAATAGCTAGAAATGTGTTATTTGTATGGTGCTTTAAATAAAACGCAATTAACATTTTCACAATAAAATACGTAATTTATTTTGTAAATGGTAATAATTGAAACCACATTCTTTAGTTCATGTTATAGTGATGTTTATATTTTTGACAAAGTAATATTCACATTTTCTCTCCGTAAAATTGCAAGTGCGTGTAGCGCTGCAAAATTATTTTGTGAATATTACTGTGGTAAACGCTGTTTTCCTCACATTTAGTCAACCATAAAAATCAACACTTTTAAAAAGTGAACACAGACTAAAATGTGAACAATTCATCATATATTTTAATCGGTACAGTTGTTTTTAACAGGTAAACAAATGAAAGGTGAATTACGACAGCTGAGGTTTTGAGTTACACTTTTCACTTTCTGCTTGGAGGGTGACGCGGAAACAAAATTTCTCCAAAACTTTATGTGAGAGTACTTCATGAAGATAAACGTTCCAGCGAGAATGCAGATTTATGCAGTGCATGGTAATGTGAAAATACGTAAATAAATTATGTGTAAATAGACAACACAATTAAACATCATTCTTGTGGCTGTGGTTGTATATTGTATTATTACTTTTGCAATTACATATATCATGTACGAATATAACATTTTTTTCTTTTGTGTAAACATTTATAATCTATATAAATAAATCTTAAATGTGGTTTCTACAATTGGTTCATAAAATATTTCATTTTTCTCCGGTGGAGTAATTGGAAAACACAACGTTCATTCTGGGCAATATAGAAAATGATTATGATGTTCGTCGTATGTATATTGCATAAATTATTTTAACAATGCGTGGGAACTTTGGCATTTTCTAACTCATCTATCCGGGATAAAACGTTGTTACTGACCACTATCAAATTTATTACCTGGTAAATATTTAATGCTAGGACAACGAGAAAAAATTATTTCACCTTTGTAGGTGTCTGTAATTTAATAGCAAGATGGTGTATGCTTTTGTCCACTCGTTAAACTGAAAACGTTTCTGAGTATTATCGTAAAAGCGAATGAAACAAAATATTTATCTGATTTTTCCACTATAAATAGTGAACATTACAGCTTAAAATTTCAATGAATTGTCTACTGAAATTCATTTGTTGAAATATACGGCTAGCAGATGTGACAGTTGCCGAGTTTCCTTGAAACTTAAGTTTAGTCACTATATAGAGTGCCAAAAACTTTTCACACCTTTAGTCATGAATATCACATTGATTCTCATTTTATAAACCGATTTGATCTTAAATAAGATTAAATGATAGAGGATAAGAAACTATCTTCACACCTTTTCTGTTTTATCTTGCTCTACAACCTTCCATAGATTTGGATTACTCAGGATAATGCCAGTACATTACAGACTTTCTTTTATCATAAGATGGAATGAAGCACAAAACTCTCTGCTGAAGATGCGCAGAAGAACATAATGAGGAAGAAATATGTTCACAATCCGTACTTTGTGGTTCACGGTTCTCCTCAGGGCTCTACTGAAGTGTGTTATGGGTGAGAGAGTATTGATTACAGCAATTACTGATATCCCGTTCATTAGTCCTGTAAATGAAGTGCGTTTCATATCCGGGGAATCCGTGGTCATCTTCCACGGATCCTCTTCCCTGGAATGTGAGATCAGGCAACGACCTACATGTTTGCTTGCACGTTTCCCTCCTCGAAGTTCCTCCTAATCGAGAAAAACACTCAGTTTCCCACAAGTGGGTCTGTGAATTGGCTATAAATATGTAAGGGGAGAAAAAAAGTTAAGGATGAGGATGTAAAACTCCGGCGTCGATAGCCGAACTGGTTAACCATGTTTCATGAAGTTATGGAGATAAATCAAAATACACCGCGAGTTCCTGGATGGGTGACCGTCTGGGAAAACCGTGGATCTAACCCTGGCCGAAGGGATAAAAGACAAAGACTGACTAAGACTGACGATGGCTCACTAGCTTAACGCAGGATTACTCCACTTTCGACGCCAGTACGAATGGTTAGAGAATGGTAATAAAAACGCCACAGAATTTTTAAAAAAATTGCACGCGGTTCGTGGTAGGTTTGTTAAGATACTGCATCGGTTTTTGGCTGGTTTGGTCGTAGAAACCTCAGAAACCTTCCAATCAGAGAAATTGGTCGCTAGAATTTCCTTCGTGTCAGTGGTTGAATTCCCCTTAACTACTGTCATATATTAAGCACTTTCAGGATCGTAAACTGGGAACCCACCATTCAACAATGCTGCAGAGCACAGCTAGCTGCCGATAAACTATCGCAGTCGGTAGGAGTGTTTGGAGGAAACCGAGGACGCGGTGTATCAAAACAGTTGGCAGCAGAATACTCATTCGCATTCCTATTCAGCACTATTGTCCGCGCAGATACAAACTGGTTTTGGAACTCCGCCTCCTTGGTCTCCTACGTAGGTATTTTAGATGTACAAAACTGCAATTACTACGTACGGTAAGATATCCGACCCTCATAATCCAATTTAATTTAATTGACCTAACTAATTACGCATACTAGTTGTAGCTTTCTAGTTAGATCTAAAACACCCTCTCCTCCCTCCCCCCCCCCACATATTCTAGAATCCCTCTGTCGCTTTAAACCTACATACACACCCTTACATACAACATAAGTTGGACAAGGTATAATTGCTCAATAAAACTCCCCTGTTCTGAAATGGCTCATTTATGTATTTAAATAGATTTTACTTTTAAAACTATAAGTGTATTTCTGTAAACAATTTTACTTACGTTTATGAACCTAATTACATGAAATGAATATTATTTAGTAAAGAAACGAGAAATTTGGTCACAAAACTCACAAAGTTCACTAAACGAATCTACAGCAAATGTTCAACAGAATTACCAAATTAGTTTGCTTATAGCAAGAAGCCAAATACGAGAAGGAGTAAACAGTTCAAATGTAGGAAACCGTTTAAAAACACACACAAAAAACATCTAGGGTCACGCAGACTTCAATGTGTATGAGCGATATTAACCGCAAGCACAAGTGTAGTTCTGGGGTCTAGGTCTTTCGCCGATTGGCTGACCACAGCGCCGAGCCGAGTCGGATTTTTCTTATGTATCCATAAATGTATTTCAGTAAACAAATGTATTACCTTTTATTAAACTAATTACATTAAAGGCACATTATTTAATAAAGAAACGAGAAATTGTCACAAAATGTACAAATTTCACTAAATGATAATCAGTAAATGTTAATAGAATCAATAAATGTTTAATAGAACTGACAAATTATTTTTCCTGGAGTAAAAATCCAAAGTGTAGTATAACGTTAAAACATGAGAAACCATTTAAACGAGCACCTAAAAAACGCCTGCTGGGGTCATACGGAACTCCATGTGTCTGAGCGAGGTTAATAGCGAGCGCAACTGTAGTTCTGGGATCCAGGCTTTTCGCCTATTGCCTGGCAGCAGCGCGAGATCGAGCCGGAATTTACTTACATAACTATAAATGTATTTGTGTAAAGAAACACATTCGCCTGAGGATATCCCAACAACCTTTTTTTTTCATACATGTATACTTAATATCCCGAAAACGCTTCAGACGAACGAGTAGCTGAAACTGAAAAAAAGAAAACGTTCAACTACCAAATTATTTTGCTTGGAGCAAGAACTTAGAGAGTACGAAACAGTTCAAACGTAGGAAATGCGAACCCCAAAAACATCTGCTGGGTTCACGTAGACCCCAATGTGTCTGGCGAGGTTAACAGCGAGCACAATTGTAGTCCCGCGGACCAGGCCTTGCGCCTATTGCCTGAAAACAGCGCGTGACCGAGCCGGAATTTACTATAAATGTATTCGTATAAAGAGACAAATTTGCCTGAGGATATTCCAACAACTTATTTTTTTTCCCATGCATGTAAACTTAATATCCCCAAAACGCTTCAGACGAACGAGTAGCTAAAAGAGAAAAAAAGAAAACGTTTAATAGAACTACCAAACCGTTCAAACGTAGGAAATGCGAACCCCAAAAAACATCTGCTGGGTTCACGTAGACCCCAAGAGCGAGGTTAACAGCGAGCGCAAGTGTAGTCCCTCGGCCCAGGCCCTCCACCGATTGCCTGGCAACAGCGCGGGGTCGTGGCGGGCCGGGCTGGCGCGGCCGCCTGCGTCCAGCGAGTGTGAAGTGCGGGCAACAGGGGGCCGAGGGTGGAGTCCCGCACCCCGCCACGCCATGCGGCGCCGCGTCGCGCACCCTGGCGACAGCTCTTCCGCCCGAGCAATCTGCGCCGCGCCGCCCTAACGAATTGGGCAGGCCACCGCGAGGGCGGCGCCGACGCGCGCGGCAAGCGGCGGGCCAAGCGGACGCCCAAAATGCGACGGGGCGGCTGCTCCGCGAAAACGGGAGAGGGAATTCTGGTTCGGTGTTGTTGACGTTCTTGAATGAAGAAATAAAAGAGGTCATTTTCGTCAACATAGTAAGCATCGAGACTGATGATGACGGCAGAGTGGCGGCGATCGAAGCCGTGGATTTTTAAGGGCGAAAAAATTCTTTGTACGCCTTTCTTGGGAGGGGAAGTAAAGCTGGCTGTCCAATGTTAGTAGATTTAGTGCATGTAAAAGATCCTCAAGCCTAAATGACGCCTCTGAGCTAAATTCAAATCGCCTGTTTCGTCGCCCAAGTAATACCTTCTTTCTCCCATGGTTGGTGAAAGGAGCGTAGCGGAATTTGCGTGGTCAGACGGAAGAGCAGGCCTCATGGCCTGAGTCTCACCACGTAAAATAAGGCAAATTCAATTCAATTGAAAGCCATCGAAAGCTGGCTATTTCAATAAAAATACTATATTGACAAGGATGACTTCTTTTATTTCTTCACTGGGGAGGGAATGCTGGAAATTCTACCCCATTGCGGATTGGTCATGATTTTGTGTGAATGCGATAACAACCTGAAGCTCTGCGATCACACCACTCAAAAGTACTGTTGGAAGTTACAGTAGAAAAGGACATAACATGGACACACTACAGGTCGAATTGCACGTCGACAGCTGAAGCCCCTTTCCTTCAATGTTCGGCTGTCACCTCAAATCGCGTGTCCCAGGGATGGAGACTTTAAAACAGGCTTGCAGATGCAATCATTTCATCAAGAACATTCTGCGTCGCTCTGCAAATTACATTAAATTCACAAGAATTCTGTTTTACAAAGATTTGCTTTCCTATTCGACATGAAAAAGCATTCTGTTTCTGCGTTGGAGAGGTTCCGTTTTATGCTGTGTAAAATGCTATTTAACTCTAAGGGCCGAAGAAATTTTCCGGTTAAGGCAGTTTTCCGGCTTCTTAGGGTTCCGGTTTAGACAGGTTTTACTGTATAACGAAAATTATGAACCTCAAACTATTGTTTCCGTGCGTTCAGTTCCAATCATCCAATGGAATGGGAGGGAAGTTTGCAAATTATCGAACAACAAAACCACTATTTGCTGTGAACATAGAGTTAATGACGTTTCTGAAAAAATAATTGAAATGTTTTATATTTACCAATGTCTGTGTATATATATTGAAGTGAGAACTAGAGAATTCTGCTATACACCTTTGCCTAAAATCGTAATGCAATAAATATTTATAATCTCTTAATTTTTTTATGAGGGAACACCTGTTTCAAACGATTACTGTACATTATGTTTATTCAGAAATATACTTTCACTAATATTTACGTTTGGACGCACTCAGTCTGAAATTCAAAACGCTGTCTACCTTTGCTTTGCTGACAGTAACCGCATTAAAACATTTCAATTTCACAATATTATGTTACAGACTTCAAGGGCATTTAGGTGGTTTGAAGGTGATCACTTTTTTGACTTCACAGGTGATCACTTGAAATATATAATATTAGACCTTTCCACATGCCCCAATAGTTTTTAAAATTTATTCTTAGACGCACTGTATACTGACACTAATGTATTACTAATATTTCTGCACACTCTAATAAAGGTTAAGAAGAAATAAACGAAAATGAAGACGATATTGAAATTATTTAAAAAAGATTGTGTTAATAAACTAGACTTGCTCATTCAAATTAATGATAGTTTTTAATGTCGAAAAATACTCAAGATTATTGTAAACAGAAAGGAAATAATAATTAATTTACGTGTATTGTTGTTGATTAAATGTTGTACTAAAAATATAAATATTTGTAGAACAATAAGCAGAATAGGCCAACAATTTCAATAATATATGAACTTCAAGTCAATGGAAATGTTACAAACTTTTGAAAGTATGAATACTCCAAATGTTGAAAAAATAACATATTACTGTAAATACGGAGACAAGATAATGAACGAAATTAGTACACAAGGTATATCTCGAAATGACGGAGCGAAGGGAGGGATTGTGAATATTTCTGGAAATCCAATCATTGAAAATTCCAATTATTTATTATTAAATTTGTTTCTGCTATGAAATATATATTATTAACTACGGTATACGAGAACGTTGTCCAGCTGCTTTCTGAATTTTGCCGTAAGGCTTGCGCGAAATTATTTCCTTTAGGGTTCGTTATAATTAAGCATTTAATTGTCCTATTATTCAAATATACTGGGAAACAATTCGGTGGCATGTGGAATGAGGTTCATGGTAAATGCCCTGAGATTTAGAAGGTCATTGAAGGAAATCAACATAAACATCAAAATGATGATATATGAAAACTAAAACTGGTGATATAAACTAAAATTAAAAGATCTGAACAAAATATATTAAAAAATGACTAAGGTATCAAGGCTTTTTATTTTAACAATGATAAAAAAAGGAGCATTAACTAATTTTTAAATCGAAAAGTGGCTGAGTTCATTTTTCTTTCAAGTACCCTCAATTAACGAATATCAAATTTCTAATTGGAGATACGCTACTTGAAAAGAAAATTGCACAATGTTGATCAAAATGACGTATTTTTTACACGCAGATTTTTTACACAAGAGACGAGGATTAGCAATGAAAACATACCCAGAACAAGAACAATATAATGGAAGCTCGATCAAAATGACTTAAATTATAATAAACGATAATTCTGTGGGAAAGCCACAGAAGTGTTATCTGAAGCACATTACATAAAATATGTGCAAAGTGGAAAGGAATTGTGAAGCAGAAATAAAGACATCGTCTATCACATGAAAAAATTAAATGGCTTGAAAGGAGCAGATTTTTGAATTTGAGCCAAGTAGTTTAGCAAAAGACGAGTTGTTCTCGCAGAAAAAAAATACAATGACTTCTCAACGATGAGTAAATTGTTTAGGATTCTATACGTACAATTAACATAAACGATATAGGACCCAATTTATGTGACCCATTGTGTTTTGCAGTCTTGCTGGTATTGAAGACATTCAACGGGAATCCCCAAAACAATACGACAGAGAATCCCCATCCTCTTACTTTTACGAAAGCACAAAATTGCGAAACCTTACCTCTGCAAACTTCCCCAGCAATTTCCTACCCCTGGAACACGATACACGTTCGCCGAAAAAAGGGACAGAATTTGCCGAAGCGCGAGTGGCAGACGGGCAGGCAGGCGGGCAGGCGGGCAGGCGGGCAGGCGGGCCGGCGGGCGGGCGGACGAGCGGAAGGGCGGACGGGCGGGCGAACGGGCGGACGGGCAGGCGAACGGGCGGACGGGCGGACGGGCGGACGGGCGGACGGGCGGACGGGCGGACGGGCGGACGGGCGGACGGGCGGACGGGCGGACGGGCGGACGGGCGGACGGCGGACGGGCGGACGGGCGGACGGGCGGACGGGCGGACGGGCGGACGGGCGGACGGGCGGACGGGCGGACGGGCGGACGGGCGGACGGGCGGACGGGCCGACGGGCGGACGGGCGGACGGGCGGACGGGCGGACGGGCGGACGGGCGGACGGGCCGACGGGCGGACGGGCGGACGGGCGGACGGGCGGACGGGCGGACGGGCGGACGGGCCGACGGGCGGACGGGCGGACGGGCGGACGGGCGGACGGGCGGACGGGCGGACGGGCCGACGGGCGGACGGGCGGACGGGCGGACGGGCGGACGGGCGGACGGGCGGACGGGCGGACGGGCGGACGGGCGGACGGGCGGACGGGCGGGAGCACGCGGAGCCAGCAGGGCCGCTTTGGCGGGCGTCGGACGCGGCGAAATCCATTTCAGCCCTGCGACGCACGCGAGTGACTGGAATCATTCATCATCCAATTCGCTCTCGTCGCCGCCCCTCCCCTCCCCTCCCCTCCCCACCCTGCCTCTCTCCGCCCCGGCTCTGCCTGCTTCCCCCTCCCGCGACGCCACGCGCCGGACGGGTGGGTCGACGCTGCACGCCGCAACGGGTCGGTGGGGGAGGGGGCGCAGACCCGCCCACGCCGCGTTGAAAACTAATCCCGCATTAGCCGCGCGATACACGACGCGACAGGCGGACGCGTGGCGGGTGGCGCTGTGCCTGGGCGTGGGGCAGGGGGATATTAGGTTGAGAGAGGTCCAAGAGTGGTAGGAAACTGGCAGGAGAGTGAGATAATATGACAGGAGAGTGGGCAAGAGAGAGGATGGAGAGTAGGACGTGAGTGGGAGTACAGTTATTGGATGAGGGTAATAGAGCGGGAGGAGCGTGGTTCGATAGGTGTCGGAGAACGGTTGGGGAGATGTCGGGGAGGGGTTGGAGAGGTGTTGGAGAGTGGTTGGAGAGATGTCGGAGAGTGGTTGGAGAATTGTAGGAGAATGATTGGAGTAGTGTCGGAGAGTGGTTGGAGAAGTGTCGGAGAGAGGTTGGAGAGGTGTCAGAGAGTGGTTGGAAAGGTGTCGGAGAGTGGTTGGAGAGGTGTCAGAGTGGTTGGAAAGGTGTCGGAGAGTGGTTGGAGAGGTGTCGGAGAGTGGTTGGAGAATTGTCGGAGAGTGATTGGAGCAGTGTCGGAGAGTGGTTGGAGAAGTGTCGGAGAGCGGTTGGAGAGGTGTCTGAGAGTGGTTGGAAAGGTGTCGGAGAGTGGTTGGAGAGGTGTCGGAGAGTTGTTGGAGAGGTGTTGGAGAGTGGTTGGAGAGGTGTCGGAGAGTGGTTGGAGAGGTATCGGAGAGTGGTTGGAGAGGTGTCGGAGAGTGGTTGGAGAGGTGTCGGAGAGTGGTTGGAGAGGTGTCGGAGAGTGGTTGGAGAATTGTCGGAGAGTGGTTGGAGCAGTGTCGGAGTGGTTGCAGAGGTGCGGGAGAGTGGTTGGAGAGGTGTCGGAGAGTGGTTGGAGAGGTGTCGGAGAGTGGTTGGAGAGGTGTCGGAGAGTGGTTGGAGAGGTGTCGTTGAGTGGTTGGAGAGGTGTCGGAGAGTGGTTAGAAGGTATCGGAGAGTGGTTGGAAAGATGTTGAAGAGTGATTAGAGAGGTATTAGAGAGAGGCATTGGAAAGAGGTATTGGGGAGTGGCCGTAAAGCATGAGGAGACCGTAGATCGGTTTAGATTATATGAATTATAGTCAGAGTGATCGCAAAATTGTCAGAAAACTATTGTAGTGAAACCGGAGAATGTTCCATGAATGTATAGCGAACGGAAAGCAGATTGAGGATGGGCAGTAAATAATTGAAAATACTTGGAGTGAATGACCAGAGTCAAGGAAGACATTGAGAAAAGACATACAGATGGGTCATGAATGTGTCGCGAGGAAGACGGGTCTGACTGGAACGACATCGAGCAGATGGAGAGCTAGTTTTCGGCATAGAAGAGGCTAGAAATGACAAATGGCGAGGAGGAAGGGGAAGGCAGTCGGAGACACAGGAGAGATAAACGACTTTTGTGAGCAGGACAACACAACAAAAAATGGCGGAGGGAGGGGTGATGGAGATGCAATGCCTGTAGCTGGCCACATTGGTTTGCTGGTTGATGAATGAGATCTTGAGTGTGTGTGTACGGTTAAACCATTTATTAAATATCTGTTTAGATATAGGAAACTCTGAAAGAAGAAATTAGTAGTTTGGAAGAGGCGAGTAAATAAATGCAAGAGGGCCTGAAGTACATCTTAATGAGTGTCAGATGTTTCAAAGAATTAATTTGATAGAAAATTTCGAAATTAAAAGCGGGTATCTCTGCAAATAATACAAAAAAAGAGATTAATTGTTGATAATAGAAGATCGTTTGAAAATCAAGTCAACAAGTAAGATCTAAGAAAGCTTATTGAAGAAATGTCATAGCTAGAAGATAATTAGAGTCGACGAAAGGGCGCAAATGAAATTACTCTGTGAGTGAAGAAAGTGAGAGGATGGGAAGTGAAGTGATGAAGAGCCCCAGCAGAGCATGCTCGCCGGGAGCGATGATAATTGGAATGCGAAGTCACTCGGAATGCCGCGGTCTGAGCGGGGAGTGGCTCGGAGGGAATGTGACAGCGACGGCGGGCGAGTTCTCCGGAGAGAGGATAAAGGGTGGAGGCGTGAACGGAGGTGAGGACAGAAGCGGGGTCGATTCCGCATGCGATGAGCAAAGGGAAGCATAGGAATACCCAGGGTGATAAAAAGTGGTTGGAGAAGTGTCGGAGAGTGGTTGGAGGTGTCAGAGAGTGGTTGGAGAGGTGTCGGAGAGTGGTTGGAGAGGTGTCGGAGAGTGGTTGGAGAGGTGTTGGAGAGTGGTTGCAAAGGTGTCGAAGAGTGGTTGGAGAGGTGTCGGGGAGGGGTTGGAGAGGTGTCGGAGAGTGGCTTGAGAGATGTCGGAGAGTGGGTGGAGAGGTGTCGGAGAGTGGTTGGAGAGGTGTCGAAGAGTGGTTGGAGAGGTGTCGGGGAGGGGTTGGAGAGGTGTCGGAGAGTGGTTGGAGAGATGTCGGAGAGTGGGTGGAGAGGTGTCGGAGAGTGGTTGGAGAGATGTCGGAGAGTGGTTGCAGAGGTGTCGGAGTATGGTTGGAGAGGTGTCGGAGAGAGGTTGGAGAGGTGAGAAGCGGGGTCTCCCTTAGGCTAAGGGAGAAGTCTGGAAGAGAATTCAATTCAGTTCAATTCAATTCAATGATGCCTTATTTTCCGTGGCAAGACTCCGGCCATGAGACCTGCTGATCCGCCAGACGAGGAAAATTCTGATACACTCCTTACACCGTCTGAGAGAGAAAGTCGGACGACGAAGCTGGCGTTTTGAATTTAGCTCAGAGGCTTCATTTAGGCTTGGGAATATTTTACATGCAGTAAATCTACAACATGGGACTGCAGGCTTTAGTTCTCCTCCAAAGGAAGGCGTACAAAGGCATTTTTGACCCTTAAAATTTCATTGCTTTGGTCGGGTTTGAACTCGCGAACTTGGGGATAACAGTTCGCTATTACACCACCCGTATAGAACCTGTGTAGAAGAGAATGGAAATCGAAAGGGTCATGTCTGGGGGTGGAGAGAGTAAAGGGTTAGAACAAATGTGTGAAGAAAGGCTCAGTAAGGTGGAGGCTAGAGGCTAAATCAATGCGTTCGAGAGGACTAATGCAAGTACAGAAATAACTACGAGAGTGAAGCCACGATTGCGAGCGATGGCAGGAGTGAAGGAGGAATCTAGAGCACAAACAGGGTGAAGGTGAAGTCGACCTCGAGTGCAATGGGGGAGTCAATGTGAGGGTGAAAGTGGGAACGAGGAATGGAAGAGAGGAAGGGGGCGAGGGTGGGGGCAATGATGTCAGTGAGGGCGGCTGAATTTAGCTCAGAGCCACCATCACCTCTATCTCTGCAGCGATCTGTGCTAGGGTTCGACTAATCCCAGTAACAGCTTTTCGACGTTGTCTGTAGAGCTTGTTCGAATTCAGCCACTCTCTGGAGAGGAATTTTGGTGTTCGGCTGCTCTGATCGGTAATTTTCCTTAGTGCCTCCAATTTATATCAGTCGAATGCCCGAGAAGTATTCTAACAAATGGACCACGGACGGTGCGTGATCTTCCCTTCATCCTTGATCTCTCGTCCTTCTTTACACAAACACACTTCCATGCACTACACTTCGACCCATGCCGGGAGACCGGTCGTGAACCAATAGCGTCTCTCGACGGCGAGGCTACACCTGTAGGGGTAATTCTCCCGCAATCCGACGTGTGGGTCAGCACAAGATTTCACAATCCCGTGGGAAAAGAATCACCGCTATTTCTCGAGATAAAACTTTCACTACGCAAACGACACTAACAATAATAAATGCGGACGTGCCCGAAAACTTGAATAAATCAGCCAATCAATCAACGGTGGCGATGTCTGAAACGAGAGTGAGAGCGGGATCGAGCTCAAATGTGGAGCCAGTGCGCTCAAGTGAAGACGTGGGTGAGCGCGGAAACAAGAACGGGGGGGAGGGAAGGAGGAGGTGAGAGCGGCAACATGACCGGTATGAGAGCGTGGAGGGAAGACGGGTATGAAGGTGAAGATGGCTGGGGTGACGGCGTCAGTGATAACTCGATTGAGAGCGATGTGGAGAGATTTGAGGGCAAGAATTGGGACGTGAATAATCGCAAAGGCGAACAGCTATACTAGGGAAGGGGTATAGGGCTAGTGCAGGGACCAACTGGATGGGCGGCGGCGTGAGTAGGGGGAGGAGGTAGTGAGAAGTACCAAGCGAGGATGGCAGAGGCGAGGGGAATGACTGGGGCGATGCCTACAGAGAGGACACAGGTGAGGTTGGACGCTGGGTTCCGCAGCGTTGACACAAAGTGCGAAAGGGGGCGCTGTGTAGGGCGTGGGCGTGTGGTGAGTGGCGAGTGGCGAGTGGCGAGTGGCGAGTGGCGAGTGGCGAGTGGCGAGTGGCGAGTGGCGAGTGGCGAGTGGCGAGTGGCGAGTGGCGTGTGGCGTGTGGCGTGTGGCGTGGGGCGTGTGGCGTGGGGCGTGGGGCGTGGAACGTGGGGCTTGGGTGTGGGGCGTGGCATAGTCCCGAAGGCACGCGTCTCCAGGTGCGAGGCACGGGGTGCGGGAAGCAAGGAACCGGCCGGTGAGGGGGCGCGATAAGCTGGGGAGAGTTGTGCGGGGTGCAGAGCGTGGGGAGGGGTCGGGTCGGCGACGGGGCGGGGCCAGGGGCGGGAGGCGTAGCGCGCGGGGCGGAGGACACCCGGCGCGAGGCACGTGGCACGTGTCTTAGGGGCGGAGCGTGGGCGGGAGCGGAGGCTAAGCGTGGGACACGGACCCAGGGCGCAGGGCCCAGGGCACGAGGCACGGGGCGCAAGGGATGGGAGATGAGAGGGGGGTCGAAAGGGGGCGAGGCGCGGGGCGCGGGCCATGGGGCGCGGGGCACGGGGTGCGGGGCACGGGGCGCGGAGCACGGGGCGCGGGGCATGGAGACCAGGGCACGGGGCGTGGGGCATGGGGACCGGGGCACAGGCGCGGGCCACGGGGAGCGGGGCATGGGGAACGGGGCACGGGGCGCGGGGCGCGGGACACAGGGCGCGTGGCATGGGGGGAGCCGGAGCGCGAAGGGGACGAGGTTAGGGCGCGGGGTGCGGTGCGCGGGGTGCGGTGCGCAGGGTGTGGTGCGCGGAATGCCGGGCGCGGGGTGCGGTGCGCGGATGCGGTGCGCGGATGCGGTGCGCGGGGTGCGGTGCGCGGGGTGCGGTGCGCGGGGTGCGGTGCGCGGGGTGCGGGACGCGGGATGCGGGGCGCGGGCACAGCGCGCGTGGCATGGGGCAGAACCGAGACGGGAGGGGGGCAGGCGTGAAGCGCGGGGCACGGGGCGTAGGGTGTGGGCGTATAACGGGGGCGGCAGCGGGGGCCAGGCGAGAGCGCGGCGCTGCTGATGGAAGGAGTGATCGGGCGGAGCGGGCGCGTCCCCGCCTGCGCGCTCCCTTTCAGGACTTCCAGCGAGCGATCGCAGTGAACAGGGCCCCCGCCACGCCCCGCGCATTCTGTTCGAAAGCGAGCGCGAAGCCCGCGGCGCGGCGAGCGGTGTGTGAAGTGACTCGAAAGTATACGCTCCCTTTCGCTTGCCAACTACCTCTGCTACGGCTGCCTTTTGTGTTGCAACGCGTCCCTGCAGTTCGTTCCACAAACAAAATGGAGGATAATTCTCAAACTACTGCTCCTCCCTGTAGACACGCTGTGTTTGTTTCATCTAATGACAAACACATGTGTCGAGTAGACAGGATATTGTTTTGTTTTGTTTGAGCTGCAATATGTGTAGAGCTGTGAACTAAGGTTATTGGTAGGTATACTTTTCTTTGTTTCGGATAATTTTCAACAAGGTCATTATATTAACAAGTATACTTTATAATTTTTCATACTGAAAGTGTAGAATATAAATGTATGTGTAATTAAACATTATTGACGAAAAATCATGTATATTATCCGAAGATCATTAAAAATTATTTGACAAAACTTCGCACATGCTATCAGACGTAAATGTATTTTTTAACTGGCCGTGCGCGAAACACGGTTTCAAATGCTTCTTTTTCGTGTGCAAAAGAGGTTTTTTCCACGGTGTGCGAAACATCGGTAAAAATGTGCGAAACATCGCGAAGAGTGTGAAAATCATCTATAACGATTCGCAATTGTCTTTGCTCTTGACGTCTGTTTATTCTTTACAAACAATAGTGTTACGACACCGACAAATCCATTTATATTTGTACAATAACGTACTTTAGTTCTGTGATTTTTTAGTTTAAATTCCTTTACTTGACGCATTGCATTTCGCCCACGGCGTGTTAAAAAATAATATATGCTACACGAGCGCGAGGTGTTTCCCGCACTCATCCCTTTGTCGTCCTCGACGACAAACTCGACTTGTGCGCAAATCACCTGTTTCGCGCCCTTGTTACATAAAATACTATTTCATCATTATAAAACAACTGCGTGTGTTTTGAGAAGCATCTGAAGAATTCAAGCAAAGTAATTAAATAATTAATCCTTGTAAACACATCAGTAATTATTTATTTTTGGCAGGATTAAAACTGAATTTTCTTAACGAGTTAAAACTAATGTAATTTTCCTCTGATCTTTAGCTTTCATTGTATCTAAATTATTTTGTTACTGTCTCTCCAGCGCAAAAATGCACGTATACTAAAGCAATCGTCTAAAATAATTTAACATTAATTATTAATAATTTATTTTAAACGTTATCGCATTATTCTCATGATGCATTTTCCAATTTTTTTTCAATTAATCAATCAGAATTAAATGTATATTCCCATGCGAGAAAAAATAATAAACACTCGTATTTTATATTTCCCGCAATATTCCTTGCAACCGAATACAAGTTGAATTAATATAACAACTGAATTCGAGAACGAATGTATGAATGAAAACGAATTTCCATAAAAAAGGTTGTACATAGTTGATGAACATCATTAACTCAGCAAACATAACAGTACAGTTACTTGGGGGTTCAAGATTCTCAGCCATAATTTGAATAGGGGGAAATTGTGTGTGTGTGTGTGTGTGTGTGTGAGAGAGAGAGAGAGAGAGAGAGAGGAAACGAGAAAAAGAGAGTGAAAGAGAAAGAGAGGAAAGAGGGAGAAAGAGTGAGGGGGAGGAAGAGAGAGAGAGAGAGAGAGAGAGAGAGAGAGAGAGAGAGAATCAAAGATAACGAGTGGTTGCGATTCTATGTGGCGAATTAAAATACAGATTTTTTAACAAAAACCTTTGTTTTGTCTCTTAAAGGTACGCTAATAATACTTGATTTATGTACGGATAGTCTTCCCTTGATTATTTCTTGATACGGCACCGTTTCTCTTTATTTATTTTCTCTACACTTCTCTTGATTATTTATTTTCACTGTTAATATTTTTGCACTGTCGCACAGTCTTAAGCACTGACTACCGTCCGACGCACTGACCACTGTCCGTTACACTCACCACAGTCCACTGCACTGACCACCGTCCGACGCACTGCCCACTATTCGATGCAGTGATCACAGTCCACTGCACTGACCACAGTTCACGGTACTGGCCACGGTTCACGTCACTGAGCATAATTCACGGCACTGTTTCATCGCGATGCACACACTTCACAGCTCACTCACCACTTCAGACTGTCCGTATTTATACTCGGCCGGCGCCCGCCTAGAATTTTCTGGAACTTGCAATAAACATCACGAACAGTCCGGGACCTTCTAGTTCGGGCGGCCGCCGGTTGATGTCGCCATCCGCACATACCGCGGAACCGTCTGGTTGGGGAAGGCGCCGGCAGATGACGCAATATTAGTTACAAAGTATAAATCTCTGTATAAGATCGTCTTGATATAAAATCGAAGATTTACATTCCAGTGTAGAAATTTAGTTGTATTACTAAGTCACATACTAGTTGAGGTCCATTCTTTTCATTTCATTTCGTAAAGTCACAGTCGGTCAATTTACTGTTCATTCATTAAACCAGAATACACATAACTATATAAATCGCCTCTCTTGGTATTTTGTGTGTCTGCAATTTATGGAAGACGCGAACAAAATGTCAAATAATCTCAAATAAATTCTGTAGTGGCATCAGAGATATTGTGGTAATCAATGATGAAAATTTCAGAATATCAGAGATATTCACCACAATTAGTAAGTAAACTATTAATTCTGGTTCATATCTCTGATATCCTAAAATTTTAATCTTAAATAGTTATGTTATCCTGAATACATTACTAATTTACACTGCGCGGAGAAATAGAAAGAAAACTACGTAGCCAAGGATCATGCGAGAGGTGGTTATGGTTTCGTGAACTATCCAGGAACTCATCAATATAGTGAAAAAAATATTTTTGTGAATACTCAAAAACAGTGAAAAAGTTTGATTTTGATGGAACAGTGCAGATATTTGATTTCTTTATTCCGCCTACAATCATACTGCGCGTATCGACTGAGTTATCATACTCACTGCGTGACTACTTTTATTACAGATGGCCTCATGCGACAACAAAGATCTTGAGGATCCCAAATATAGCGAGAGCTTTTGAAAAAATTGTGCCAAGGAAAAACTACTATTCTCCTGTCTGCGCTCTGGTAATAAGGAAAGATTCTGAAAACGACAAATATCCAGACTGTTCACATGCCTCAGCGCAAGGATCATTAAGTATTGAAGAAATTGTCATTGTTACCTGTCTGGAGAAAGGGAAATCGTATTCCTTCTGGTTTTCTCTCGGAATTCATTCGTGTGAACTAAGTTTACTCACCAACTATGCTGGTTCATGAATCATACAGATCTCGAGTTGCAACACCAACCTCACGCAAATAAGTGGATTTTCAGTGCAATCGATACATACGTGGACATTACCAGCTTTTTACACGAGCGAGGCGAGTCCTCACGATGCTACTCGGCTTCTTTGATTCGGAAAGTGCTGTGTATAACAGCATTTGTGCCCACGCGGTGGGCACACTGTACCGGCCAACATAGTTGCGGCCCACTGTGCTTTTCCGTGGTCACCGGACCGCGTCGGCAAGGCGGACACTGGAGAGGCATTTCCCCTCGTTGCCCCGCCAAAGAGGCGGGAAGTAAGAGACTCGCTCCGAAGCCTCGGGGCGTATTTATAGGGCCTCGCCCGGGGCGGTAGTCAGTAGGACATTTCTGGAGCAGCAAGCTAGTGCCTAGCAATAGTAGTGAGTTCGGTTTTGAAGTGCGTGTGTTACGGTGATTGTATTCTTCTGGCGGACTGGAACTTGGCTTGTATTTCGACTTGATTTGGATTGTGGCTTTACTGAAATAAACGTACGGTGAAAGAACTGTTGTTGTTTTACTTTGTACATAACACGAAGTATGTTATCTCGTCGCATCTTAAGAGGAAGGAATTGATTTTAGAGACTTTGTCGGTAATGGGTAGTGTTTTCTGGGTGCCTTTGGCCTCCGCCGGCTGCGGCGTCTGGAATGTGGCGCGTTGTCGCGGTCATCTTTGGAAGCACTTGAAATCAAAGAGTTTTATATAAGATTTAATTTTTATTCTTTGTAAAGTATTCGACGGTTTTTGAAGGAGAAATAAAATCTCAGACGCGGGACGTTTGAAATGTGTACACTGCTGTTAATACGGCGTCAAATTTGAATTAATTTGGCCGCAAAAGTGACAAAAACGGCTTCAAGGAAGTGGTCACTCGGCATTAAATATATATTTTGTGTTGTTTTGTGGAGCAGTAACTTTCTTCTTTTCTTTTTGCGTACAGAACCGTTATATACGACTATGTTCGTGCAGACGGTTTTTAATGGAATGTTACGTGCAAATATTTTATTTGTTGGTCTTGAGCAATGTGCGTACTACATTTTGGAAAATCATTGTGGGTGGCTTAGAGCCGCAACATATATGATGCTCTAGACTACTGATAGATACGGAAATTGCAATGTTTTAAGATGTCGTTCAAAGATTAATTTTAGAACAATTGCTATGTTGGTGTGCAGTGTACATAATCTATTTTAATTCGACCACTTCTTGTTTTCTTTTCATTTCCTCGTAGTTCAAACCTATGAAGTGATACATTATCCCATTAATTGCCATTTTACACTTTTAAAGACGCATCAGCCAAGCGTAAGACAAGGTATAAAGTTGTCACATTATCCATAAGTTTGTACAGTTTTTGTTGAATAATTAGAGTATTTTGTCAGTACATTTTAATTGATATAATACATTGTTGATGGCTTTGACAGGCACTAGCGCAATATTTCCTGTTCACCAGAGTGCTGATGGAAACTCTACCGGCCTAGTCGAGGAAATCACCGAAACTCACGAAACCGGCGCGCTCCTCGATTACCCACTCGGCACAAACAGCTGCTGCAATCCCCGAAATTCTTTCAACAAACATTGCCGTCCCGGCTCCCCTGCCGCCGCACGGCCCCATCCCGGGGGTCTGCGCCGGGCCCAGGAATTGCCTACGCCCTGGGGCCCGGCGAGAGGACCTACGAAGAGGGTGGGATAAATAAGTAGAGGCTGGAAGGCGAAAGAAAAGTTAGGGTATTGTCATCAGATCGATAAAGGAAAATGAGGATACGAAGCAAATAGAAAATTGTGAAGGAATAATTGAATAATAAGGAAAGATGAGATGGGATTGTAATATAAAATAGATACTGATAGAGCAAGAATAGTTTGAAAAACAGGAGCCAATTTGGCAAATTGGTGAAAATTGGCTAATGGATGAGAAAATAGAAGAACTTTAAAGGAACTGGATATTTGGCAAAGTATTTAAATTAGAACAAGGTGTATGGTTTTGAAACGAAATTAATACGATCAATAAGATGCAGAACAATTCACAAGATATAGTAAGCTACACGCATTCAAAAAATCTTTTAACAAAAATCGGTTTATGTGAATTAGACCTTCAGTATTTCTGCATATAGTTATAGAAATCATTATTGCAGAATATGACTCTCTATACTACTCTCATTGTGAAGTTTAAACCGACAACACACAAAGAGTACCGGAAGAGAGTAAATCTAATGAACAATAATGTAGAAGCGAGCAGAGGATGGGATGGGAGAAATTCTGAAAGCAAAAGCGGGACAGAGCGACGGAGGCGGGGGCAGTTAGGACGGGGCGGGGAGACGACCCAACCGCGTAGAGTAGCCTCGCTTTGGGCCTTGTCCAAAACCGTCCGCGCAGTCCCCGCCTTCGCTCGTCTCTCGTCTCCGCCTTCGCCCTCGCTTGGCCCAGTCCCCGCTCCGTCTCGCCTTGCCTCTCCCCCGCCCCACCCCGCCCCCACCTTACACGCTCCCCACCCTTCCCCTGCTCCGCTCTCGCCACACCCCGTTCCGCACCCGCCACGCCCCTGTACCCTCTCCCGCCAAGCCAGGCCCTCGCCACGACGTCTCCCCGCCCCCGCCACACCTTCCCACACTGCGCCGCCCCCGCCCCGCCCCTCCACCGTACTGCCCCTCCACCGTCCCGCCCCTCCACCGTCCCGCCCCTCCACCGTCCCGCCCCTCCACCGTCCCGCCCCTTCACCGCCCCGCTCCTCCACCGCCCCGCCCCGCCCCCGGCCTACTCCACCGATCCCCGTCCCACCTAGCCCCAGTCCTCTCCCCGCCCCTACACCGTCCCGCCCCTCCACCGCCACGCCCGTTCCCGTCCCCCTCCCCTCCCCGTCCCACCCCTTGTCCTCCCTGTCCCGCCCCCTCCCCGCCCCGTCCAGCCCCGCCCCCACACTGCCTCAGCGGTGGCCTCCGCTTACTGACCCGCAACGAGGTCGTCGCCGCCTAAAAACAAAATGGCATCGGCTTTGCGCCCGGCTCACGCGTGGGGCTGGGGGGAGGGGCGGCCGCGGGCTTCATGAGCTGCGGCGCGCAATGGACTCTGGGAATGGACCTGATCAGCCGCTCGCTCATTGTCTCCGGGGCAGACGCGCACCCAGGATTTGAGCTACGTAGAGGACTTTTTTAGGAAACCTAATGGCAGAACTTTTTGCGTAAGAATTTTTAAGGTTTTTTTTTCATTTCCATTATTTTTGGATTATATATAAATCTACTATGAAATAAGAAAATTACGTATGCTGCAGGGAAAGGGGCCGTATTTTTCCTAGAAACAATATTTTGTGGGTTGGTAATATGGGAAAAGCAGATTTTTTACTCTTATGCGAAGGAAAGTACTTTCTCTTATACATAATGTAAACGTAATCTGCATTTTGTACAGATCTTTCATACCATAAAATTGTAAAACTTAATATTTTTAATGTAAATTACTGTATTTATTTAGTTACTAATAACCTATATGTTGATGAGATTCAAAATAAAAATAATGAAAAAAAGAGTTTATCAAATGAGGATACAAAATATTTAGATCAGGGTTTTCAATGAGCATGAGATCTACACCATTCTCTTAAACGTTCTTCACAATATCCAAAAACAAAGTTTAATCGAAAACGATGGAGACGTTTTTTGAAAATTTGGAAAATGTCCCAGGAGGTTCATATACGAGTAAGTATCCCCCAAAATTAAATTATCGATTTGAAATTCAAGAGGCCGCGGCATCAGCCAAATCGATTGGGGAATCAATGTTGGAGAAAATCTGTTTAACGGTTCAGCTGCTAGCGTTGTTCACAGACGGTCAAACTGACAGTCGAACAGCTAGGCGTCTCGCCATCATTCGATTTTTGGAAATCAAGTACCCACAAAACATGGATTCTGGCTACAACACATAATAGGGAAACAATTTTTTTGTAAATTCAACAACATAATTCATCCACTTTTTCGTTATCATGACCCGGCAATAAGAGTATTTCAGCCCAAAATTCGCCGGTTTTCGCGCAGCATTACATATCTTTTTCTTTACTCCGTAGCTCGAAAGTAACTCCACTCCGTAGCGAGAAAGTAAAAAGTACCCTTGTGAATTCCTATGTGCCGCGCACTCATACGAAGATGTTAATTTAGACATTAGATTTGAAACCCAGTTAAATTTTTGGTTTTGTAAACATTTAAAGCATGCACTTCCATCACTCTCACATTTCAGCAGGTGCTGTGACTGAGCATTCTGACCGAAAGGACGTGTTTTGACAATACAGTCGACTCCGGTTATAGTGAACTCGGATACAGCGAACCATCGGTTATAGTGAACTTAAGTCTCTGGTCCCGTTTCACTTACATTTCAAATAAGCATAAGAAGTTTTGGTTATAGTGAACCTGAACCTCGGCTATAGCGAACGTAGGAAATAAAACATCCTGAAAATTAATTTCCTTCTGGAAAATAATATATCGTCTTAGTGCAACAAATTCCAACAATAACCGACTTGAAAAAAAAATCGGCCAAAGAACAAAATCAAAGAAATTGTCCTCGAGGGGATGGTAGCGGACACGAAATGGGGACCTATATGATGACGTCATGCCACTCAGTTTCACTGCGAAAACATTTGCCGTGTCCTGCTTGGGCTACATCTGACGACGGTTATACGCAATTGCTTGCGTTAATTTCAAGCGTGATGTTCCTTGATACTCCGCAGGACAAAGCGCGTTATCTTCTACGTAAGTGACAGAAAGCGCGCGACTGCCACAGCCTGGCGACACCCGCCGTGACGCACGGAAAAGGGAGCAGTTTCATTAGCCGCTTGCGCCATCTCGCTACCGAAAGGATCTCGTATGTTATTAAGCGAGTAAAGGGGCCTTCGGAGAGTGGAACTTCCAGCAGTGCAAGAGGCATTGAAGAGTGTTGTCTGTATTACGATACCTAGAGACAGTGGACCATGCAGACTTAAGTGTAAAGACAGCAGGAACTCTGGAGAAGAATCTACAGAAATTAAAAATGAAGAATGTACGAAGCAAACAATTGAAAATTTTTGAAAATTTAATGGAAAATAAAGGTACTGAAATTTTCAATTCATGTTGTTAATGTGTTTTGCTGTATCTCTATATTAATAAAATCAATTATTGTGGAGAAATTCTATTTAATTTTGACATTTTCGGCTATAGTGAACCTCTGATTTAGTGAACCAAATATGTTAAGTCCCCAGAAGTTCACTATAGCTGGAGTCGACTCTTTTAAAATTCAGTGGGGCAGTAGTGCACTCCTTTCACTCAAGTCAGAGAAGACCAAATTATGCATTTATGGATTCGTGAACCGCTTCCCATTTTATTGTAATATTTCGAATTAGTGAGTGAAATTATGAGATTTTTTATGTTTTATTACTTGTTGTGTGAATATAAGATGACCAAACTACCAGTAATTTTGAACCCAACAGAATATCAAGACACTTTAGTGAAATTACTGTTTGTTTTTATAAAATTTAAATCAAAAATGTTTTCCAGAGAGAGTTTCAAATCTTACCTGGCATGTACAGCTGTTCTTTACACTTGCGGAAATACGACTTTAAATGTGTCAGACTCCAACCGCTTCAAACCAATTGTCCTTACAAATGAAACACATTAAAGACCAAAACGCAGAGAAAAGGTTTTTTCAGGTACAAACTTCCAAGCCACCAAATTATTGCTAAAACAAACTTTACGCTTGGAGTCCTTTTTGCTAACTCTGCTTTAGCTTTGGAAATTGTTTTAATATAAATAACAAAGTGGTTCACAGGAGGGAAATATGCAAATTTGTAGAGAACATAGAACTCCATGTACATGTCGTAAAGGTTTCGGGTTCAGAAATCTAATCTGTAAATACATGCTGAAACTTCTCTCTGGGAACTTCATTACCGTCTCGACGAACTAAATGCACGAAGCGTCAACACAAAAGTGAAGGAAGGGCGGACTGCTCCAACGTCACTTTAGAATGCGGAGAATTTCTCGTAAATGCTAGGGGTGTGAAAGTAACAACGAACCACAAACTTCATTAATTATTGAAACGAATTTGAAAGAGTACACGAATGGCTGTATCCTTTCGTTGTACATATGTATGTAAGTAACATATTATCTTTTCAACGGAGAGAAGTGGAATATGATGTACAGTAGAATATTGTAAACATACTTCCTATTTTCAGGAGATCAAATACCTAATCTATCAACTTATTCGTTGTGTTGATGCTGCAAAATAGCTTCAGCAAATTGTTTGGGAGAGCAACAGAATGATTGATTGGATTGCTCGCAAAGCGTGGCTACCCATTTCCTAGCTTGCCACTAGGGAAAATGCTGAAAAACAATTATTCGAGAGCTATTAGTTTATCTCAGCGTAATACATATTAATGATGGAAGGAACTTGTCAATTTCACCTTGTTGTCAATATTTCCTTAGACGGACAGAAGATTGTTTTCTGCTATAATTCGTGCGATATACCATTTCGGCTTGCTATTGCCTCTTACGCGCTCAAAACACCCACTGCTACCACTAGTCAAATTTAATTTCTTCAATGTCGCCCAGACGTGAATTACCACGGCTTTCTATTGACGAGGCGATCTTTTGTGTATACGCATGGCTGCGAGATTCTTCAACAACTACCCCTCGTGGCGTCATATAGTCGTATTTCTTAGAAATCTCGACAATGGGAATGCGTTTGCGCGCTAAAACGTCTCAGCTGAGGTCGCAATACCAACCCTACATAATGAAATTAATGGTCGGTAGCATATATACATGCATCTTAACGTTGTTTTACTCGCGCGACGCAAGTCGAGTAACCACGAAACTGTCTTCGGCCTTTACCCTTTTAAATAATGCTATTCTATCGCGCCTTCATTTGGAGGACTTTTAATTCTCGGGATGTTGACACTCTACAGTGTCTTCGGTGTCTGGCGCCATCTTGCGAGAGTCTATGAAAACTGTTCAACTCTTCAACTGTTTGTCCTTCCAAAGAATTTCCCGCGAAAGATGTTTTTGTCTTTCGCTCTGAAAGCAAACGCACCGTTTTGGAGAAAAAAATATTAAAGTCAGGCGCAGGACGTTTAAAATGCATGCTCTTTCCTGATAATTAACGACAAGGAATTGCTATAATGATAGGTTTCAAAGTACGGCGCCAAATTTGAATCAATTTTTGCCGCCGATGTGCTAAACACGTTGGTTTTTCAATGCAAGGAAAGAATTGACCAATTTAGTTTTTCGGAATCGAACAAAAGTAAGAAGGGAAGATGAATTAATAATACTCTACCCTACAGCACATTTACAAACAAAGAGAATAATGATTCTCAATGTCATTTAATTAAATTCATTACTGTTAATAGTTCTATATAGAATAAAACATTTAGTGGTAGACTTATAATTCTTATCACCCAATAACACAACTGAATTAGGATATTTTGCTAATTGTAACTGTTAAAACTCAATACGGGTATGCAATGATTAGATAAAATGTACACTAAATCAGTTTAAATACAAAAAACAAACCTCAATGTCACTAATAATGTAAAAATGTTAGATGTTGATGAAGCAATGTACTACGAGTTTTATTGTTAGTTGGTATGTCTAAACACCTTCTTCAAAAGTTATGATGAAAATAAGCGAAAACTTTCACATTTTTGGATATTCCTGGTAGAAGGGTAATACACGTAGTGACCAATTACTATTAGAGAAGTTATGGAAAATATTGTTTTAAATATTTCAGTGGCTTTATGGTTCACAAGCAAAGAATTGAAGAAATGCAAATGTCAAAAAATAATGTTTTTAAATAGTATTGTCATATTTACATAGAATCAGACTCATCTAAATCTACCTGCGTATTTCTATCAGGAAAAATAGAGAAAAATCAATAAAAAGAGCATTCTTAATTTTTAAAAGATCGTATTAATTGACAGTTCATAAAGAATATACCATCTCCATAACTACAATTGTATGTTTTTTATACTCTAAAAATGGGTGAAATTAACAGGGTTTTCTCAGGTTGATATATTTTCTGCTTCTCATCAGACCTAGTTTCTATTGCACCCATAATACATCAACTTTCATTGTCAAAGCAATGTTTCGATTTATCTACCAATTTACAATCGTGGCCACTGATATCGATAGGCCCTGCAGATATTACATATCAGACCGTATCACATATCCTCATCGTTGCTCGTCAACATGACAGATTCTGTTATTGGTTATACGAATTACAATTTGTGATCGTCAAGCGATACCGTCTGCTAGTAAATTCACTAGAGCATGGCCATCTGCTAAAAATCAACCGCGGATGCGGTATTATTATGATTTCATAGACCGAAGGAAACACGAAACGAAACGAAGAACCCAGTTCTTTTACGTTTCGCCTCTTTTCTCCCACTTGTTCCCAAAGGAAGGCTTTCTTTGCGAATTTTAAACTCTTTGACGGAGGGAATAAAGACTCAGTAATTAGGAAACTGACATAAATGGGAGAAAATTAATAAACACGAGAAAAGGAGGATTGTTTGCCTTAGAAATGAAACGACCGGGTCTGCCTCCGCGGCGGCTCCCTTCTACCCCTCCCCACACCCACCCCTCCCCCTCCCCTTTTCAACCCCCACCCCACCCCTGCTCCGGCAGTGTACGGTACTTCTGTGCTGGCGCAACAGCTTTGGCGGAGCTAACCGTTAGATAAGAAAATTTAAGTACAGAGGGCAGGCAGGAACGCAGGCGGGCGGGCTGATGAGGGGGGGGGGCACGTACACAACGGTGCGCTCGCAAAGGAATAGAGAAATGAGGTAGACGGACCCGGCTCTTAAAAGAGCGGCGAGCTCCGGCTGCCCGCGCGTAAAAGAAGTGCGTTAGAAAGAACTTCATGGGGCATAACTCGCCGTTGCAGTTATGGGCAGTGGCGAGCAAGCGCGACGTGCATATCTCTGTTTTATAATGATGATGTTGATGATGATGATGATGATAATAATAATAATAATAATAATAATAATAATAATAATAATAATAATAATATACAATAAAATCTGCCTAAACTGGAATCGATCGCGATTAACATATCGACACGTAAACATAAAACGTATTTATGAAAGGAATCGTCAATATTTGGATATTAAACACTCTTCATTGACAGCTTGTTATTGTAGTTAAAAAATTCACAACTTCCTGAATGTATTCGAACAGCTTGTAGACTCTTTCAACGCACAATGCCCCACAACCCAGCACTATGACTTTCAGATACACTCGCATGGTCTTGAGCAATGTGTATCTGGTCTAGGAGTTATGATTTTCAACGCGGAGCAGGGAGACGCGTGAATAGAAGTCATGCCCTACACCTTCCCTCGCACAGAGAGTTGGAAGAGGGGGAATTCCCCTAAGACTTACGCCTAGAGACAAGCGACCCCAAGGCCGAACTCTGCGCTGACAGCTTAAGTCTGTCTCCTTCAATGTCTGGCTACCACGACTAAATCGCGTGTCACAAGAATAGAGAATTTAAAACAAACTTGAAGATGCATTTGTTTCATTAAGAACATCTTACATCTCTTCCAATTGCATAAAATTCACAGAAATTCCGTTTTATAAAGATTTTTTCCTGCAAGGCATGAAAAATATTTTCATTTCCGAATCGAAGAAGTTCCATTTTATGCTATGTAAAATCCCGTTTAACTTCACGGGCCGGAAAAAATTTCCGGTTTAGGCAGGTTTCTAGCTTATTCAGGTTCCGGTTTAGACAGATTTTATTGTTACATGAGTGCCTTATGTAATAATAACAATAATAGCCTTATTATAAGTGCAAACCAGAGCAAGTAATCAGCAATGATCAAGCTCGAATTAAAAACCTAATATATTCTTGTTCCACTTTACGTGAAAACCATTGTTGCCTTGCCAAAATCATCCAAGATTTTGAGAACTTCGAAACCAGTATATATCCGCAGAAAATAGTAAATAATAATAATAATAATAATAATAATAATAATAATAATAATAATAATAATAATAATAATAAATTTCTCAACTCGCATTGCTAAGACGGTATGGGCTACATTTTGCACTTATTTATTTATTTAGGGATGCTTGAACTCCTGAGGTCCTTGAGACCATGAGTGGTGGTCTAAGGAATACCTCACAACGATAATGATGAAGCAAATAGTGTTGGAAAAATGACACAATAAGAGGCAGGAAAAGCGGGCAAACCCTGAGAAAATCTGACGAATGCTCACTTTGCCATAGTGTGTTTTTTTTTTTTTTTTTTTTGCGATTTGGCCCGAGATTGAAACTGGGTCAACACTAGGAGGCTAATTACGTCGATTATACCGTTATATTTTTCACGCAAAAGTATTGTGAATTGGTGAATTTAAAGTTAAGGTAAATTTGGATGTACGTTAAAAGTTACCATTATAACAAAACAATGACTGTTTTCTTGTCCTTATCTAAACAAATCACGAATAGTTTTTTTAAAAAATTTTACTACAACAGCTATATTCTAGTTATTAATTGTGAAAAAAAGTATACAAAATTAATTACAAAAATATGAGAAATATATACGAAACAACTATCCCTACGTTGTGGCGTTTTCCACTACAATTTATATTTTATACTATCGCTTTGTCATAACTTCAACTGATCATTGATCAAATTCTAATATGACACAGCTATAGGTTTCTGTCCCTTCATGAAAACACTCTATACTCTAGGATTTCAAAGTTGAAAATACAATCCGAAATCAACAACGCTGAGATTACGATTTTAAATTACTATTTAATTACAGAAAATTATAGATTGCCGTTTAAAAAGTTCTAAGACGATATCTGATATAACGTTTAACTGAACAAAAGTAATCACAAAGTTATTTCACAACATTATCTTTTGTATTTCAAGACTTACACGTCTTCAACAATATGTGTAGTTAGAAAATGCTTTATAGAGTCAACCGTTGTAATTAATTGTATTCAGAATTATTTACAATTATGTTAGGACATAATTGTAACACATTTGTTACAATTATGTCCAAACAAATTGTTACACATTTTCAATCAGACTTCTCGAATTTGTGACACCGTTAAGTCAAGGTGTTCATTTCAAAAGACAAAAAAATTGATGAATGTTGATTTTAGGGTAATTGTGAATTGACTTGTTGTATTTATCAACAACAAACAATTAATTGTTAATGTTTGTTGGTAGTATAGAAAAGAACTATTAACAATTCGAAATCATCATTGTAGTATCAGAATAAGAAGAAATAATTGTTAAATAGGAAACATTTTTATTTCTTTTCTATGTGGTATTTCGGGAATTCATTTTGTTGTAAAGTGATCTCTAGTACTTTTTACAAATCTGATGGCTTTTTATTAGCATTGCGAAAGTCTACTTCACAGAAAGTAATTTTTACATAAGAATTTAAGTGTTTGATTACAATTTCCCTCGAAATATAATTCATGACATGAAATAAAAACTATCTTTGTTAGAGTGAGGAAAAGACAAAAGGAAATAACTTCGTATTAATTAAAAATCTAATACGAGGTCGCGAAATGAGAGCTAACGAACAAAACTTCATTTTGTTTCACAAATTCTGGAAAGGAAAACAAGCTCGCTGTATATCTATTCTTAATTAGATTCTCCTTGTTTACGTCCGAAAAGAAAAAGTACATGAAATACACCACCTAATTACCTATTTATCTTAATTATATGCCATCTGTATATGTTGCCAGAGCTACCATAAACATTTCTCCAGGGAAGGAGAGCTCGGCAATAGGTCGCTATCTTACGATGAGGTGCAGGAGAAAAAAAAACATGCATAAAATATAAAATGCAAATTTAATCAGAGTTAACAACTTTTTTCAGATATATCTCCGCCTCATCAATGTTCGGTGCGTATGTTGGAGGCCTTCTCAGGCCCTTCATTAATCTGTTAATGAATCTGGGACGCGAGAAGAGAGAAGAAGAGCGGGGTAAACTTTTCGACGTCCGACTCGCCAAAAAGTAGCCCGCAAGCTCTCCTGTAGCTCGCCCCCTCGCTCTGATTAAACTCGGTGCGTGCCTTTCAGCCCGTGACGAACGCACGCGTTTCGGCTGCCGGCCGGCCGGTCGGCGAGGTCGTGCCGCACGCGTACGAGTCCTGCCTTTGGGCAGCGTGATGTTACCGTGCGCTTCCGTGATGTTGAAATAACAGACCGCGATCCTTGGGGAGAAGTAACTTCGTTCCGTCGGAGCCGCAGATTGACAAAAGCACATCACTAATAATTGTTGTAGAAGAGGAACAAGAGATTATCTCATGCTCATCGTTATTCAAGCTTTTTTAAAAATGAAGAGTAACCCATGCGGTTTGCTGATGACATAGTAGTCAGTTGTGATACGTCTGAGAGAAAGCAGTTGTTTTTTGACATGTTGTTTGAATTGATCCGCATAAGCAGCAGAGAGCAGCAGCAGAGAGAACGCAGATGTTGTCTGACATGTTGTTTGAAGTGATCCACATAATACACTGAAATTGTGAATTTAGTATAAAAAAGAAGTGTTAAGGGGAAACTCATGTCATATGGTCCGATGCAATTTCATATATACCTCTGTAATACTTTAATTTAAGTATTAAAAAATTATTACCACTCAGGATATTATTAATCTAATTTCTAAAAGGTGTTACTGTTTGAAAAATATCTCGTTTTTTAATACAATTTTGGCAAATGTATTAGCACAACAAAGATGTGTCTATCTGTGATACGCAATATTAAATAAATGTTAAAGTGCGATAATCCAGGGAATATAAATTAAAGGTTGTAGGCATTATATAGCTGTTGCTAAGCTGCTAAGCTGTTGCTAAGCTGTTGACATGCCCGGAATCACCAACCAACGAACGAGATCAGCATTGGTGGGTAAAGAATTGGCCTGGAAGAAAGTCTTTAAATCCTGGAGGAAAGAACATTCTACGAGAACATGTGGTATATCACAAGATTCTGCTGCTTCCATTTCACATAAAATTAGGGCACTTGAAACAGTTAGGGCAATGAAAAGTTTCCGCAATTGCCTAAAATAAAATGAAAGGAGGGTATATACGTTGAGCCGGATATTAAAAAAATGATGTTTGAGTCCCAATTTCAGCTACATATGACTTTAAATTAAAAAGACGCATGGATTGCATTTAAACTCGTTGTAAATAAGGTTTTGGTTCCTGGGAAGGTAATTTGTTCCTAAGAAACAAAAAGGACCTAGACTATCAAGAAATTGTTGCGAACATGCTTTCAAAATATTGGTATGTTTAATGAGTCTCAAGATTTTTTAAACAGTTACAATTATTTCCGGACACTTTAGGTGCTGTATGCAAAGAACAAGGTTAGCGTTTTCCTCAATATCTAAAAATGATGAAAAATGTTAGTAAGGACGCTGAAACACCAAGATGGTGGGAGATTACAGTTGGTCACTTCACCGTGAGTCAGCAAACGCCGCATAGGAGAAAAAGCTATGAGGAGTTTTAAAGAAAATAAACCAAGAAAATATACGTCAATGGACACTTATATCCTTGTACAATATAATGTTAAGTATATAAAGCCATCTTCTATGTTTAAAAACGCTATTGATATTTTAAAAGCCGTTTACTTTTAATTTTTTTGCATATTTAGCATATTGTCCCGTATCGTACTAGATCCAATTGTGACTAAGCTTAGGGTGATGGGAACGAACAAAGTTCAGCACCCAAAAATCTATAAAAATCAGCTATCAAGCTCTAAAAAGATTTTTTAACCTATTTTTCGTGGACCAGTGTTATAAAAAAAATTCTAAGTGTGAAAATTAATATAAGAATTTTCGCGCATATTTTATTACAACGCTTGATTTATTTACACACAAATTTCGTGTTTTTTTTTCTATATAAACGTCTTTTGTTTCCGCAGTCAAGGCGCTGGAAAAGCGGAACCGCGGGGCTTCGTTGTTGGACCCGAACTGATGGCATCGTGTGTTGACGTTAATAACGGCTAATTTCTCCTGTGCGTTCCATTATGGGTGTTGTGAACTCAAATCTTGTGAAGCGTGCCCTCCACCCCGTCTCCAAATTATCTTTAATATTGGCTTACGTGCCGTTCCACGATGCTTGACACTTTGACACTTGGGCAAACAACTACAACGGATTCAGTTCTCCTCCGCTCGGTAGTTGAGAAGACAGAATAAGCGTCTCTCCGCTGCAAGCAGTATAAGCTTCAGCTCAAAGTTTCGGGAAGTTTTCGATGTCTAAGTGCAAAATTAGATACATTTTGGAGAAAGCGGAAGCAATTTAGTTTGAACATGACGACCTGATAATTCTCTCCACAAAAATTCTACTGTGATTTGGAGGACAATTTACTAGTTTTATTTTTCCTTCACTTTCACATGCATCGATTCACTTATTCTAGCACGTCTAAAACCTGATTTCATTGATCAAAACAGTGCCAAAAATGAACTCGGTGTTACCTATAATATCATATGTTTAGTACTAAAGATATCAGTACATATTTTTCTATTGAGTTATTACTAGAATAGTTCAAACAGTGAAGAATAATAAAATTCAGAATTAAAGAATATCAATTGAAAATTCTCGTATTATAAACTAGGAACAATTCAGTTCACTTTGATATTTTCCTTTCTCAATGAGATGTAGGACAGAAATATCTGAGATCAGATATCAACGGAATTGTTTCTCAAATGTATACAAGACTCCGGTATATATTGTACAAGTAATTTATTTTAGCTTTCCTAGAAGAGAAATTTCTGGCCTACTTTGTATTTGCCTCATGTTTATCAGTTAGAATTCAATGCAAATATTGGCGACATTATGTCAGAGGTCTCAGCCCATAAATATTAAAAGGTTGTTTCCGAGTAATAATTCTTCGTTGCTACAGAGAAGAAAATTAATGAATCCAGCAGAGAAAATACCAAAAGCAGCATTATTTCATTGTTAAGAGAAACACTTCAACTTAAGGATGATCTGAATATAATATTTTCCTCTTCTTTTATTCATGTATTACTATTTCAAAGAATAAAATCTTTAAAAACCATCCTCAATTAATGCGAAGAGGTCATCCTAGGTAGCATACTTTATTGTAGTTAATTCTACCGTGTAGTGAAGGTTTTCATGTCTGAAACCCAGTTAGAATCCCAGTCGGGATCTATTCACAACTTTCTTATTTATTCTGATTTGATAAATACTTTTCTACTGATTAGCAGCCAAAGTTCTTGTTTTAGAGGCTCATAATGTTTTATAAAGTATCATTTTATTTTAAATTTTTAGCTGCACTGTAAGTCACCATTTCATAGCAATTTGAATTTGGATAATAGATAATTACTTTTGTATGCGAAAAGTTTCATTTGAAACTAAAATGACTATCTCATATAGTGTTAAGTGAAGAACAAAACAAACTAAAAACGATATATGTAAGTAAATTATTATTTCTGTTAAAAAAATGAGTTGTCAAATGTCTCTTTTTGACAACTTTGTGTAGACAAAGAATAGAGGACGTTGAAGATGACAAACAAAAATAGTACCACAACTTACGTCATTTTGTTCTTTTCTTTTGGCATGAGAACCCTCTACTTCTCATCTTCTTTTCCGTCTCCCTTGTATTGTCGTACTCTTTTTTACCCTCGCACACAGGCGCTCACACAGTTATCCAGACACAATAGCTGAGTGCTTGACTGTTAAGCTTGGGTGACGTCTCAACTTACGCCGTTCACATATTTCATACTGATCGCTTAGCAACTGACCCACTTTATTAAGATGTATTTAGCGTTTGGGTTTCTAGCGGGCCAGAAGCGAGTTATTCCTTTTTGGATGAAATAAATGGAGGGGCGTTCCTCAGTTCCATTCAGAGAAGGGCAGTGCAGAAAAGAAAGAAACTGCGAGCGTCGGCGCGTTTGAGACTACCAACGCTTCCATCTCTCCCTATCCCTCTCTCACACACACCCTCTTTGTCTCTCTTTGATTCTGGCACTCTCTCTCTCTCTCTCTGATTATCTCTCTTTTTGTCTGTCTCTCAGTGACTCTCTCTTTCTGTCTCTCTTTGCCTCTGTATCTCTGTCTCGATCTCACTCTCTCTCTCTGTCTCTCCCTCCTGTCTTAGCCACACTATCACCTAACTCTTTCTTCCTATAAATAAAGGGAAGGGGAAAAAAACCAAGATTTTCAAAACGTATTGTATAGTAGAATAGTTGTTTTAACTTGTGCTTGTGACGACGTGTGCAATGGGAATTTGTACCGTTGAAAGCTGCACGAAAGTGAGTTCATTCTCGTAGAAATCTTTCTCTAAAGAGAAATGTTTGTGCATTTATATTTTATATCGAACAAGAAGAAATACACAATTGAATGGCTTTGAATTGTTTTTTATTAATTAATTATTATTTTTACGCATATTGTTCTTTGAAAATGTAATTTTTGATCTTCTACACTCGTCATGCATAAGATAATGATTAAACCATAACATAATTCTTACATAAAAATGTTCACACGGCTCTCTCGTGTATTTTGTGTGGACCACAAGCGTTAAACGTATTTCAGAAAATATAGGTGATATTTTAACGTTCACATTTGTATAAGAGCTCTCGAGAATGTCTGCTATTGTGTTGTGGAAAAAAATGTTCACAAAAGTGACCTCAATGGGGGGTATGGGGTCAATTTATTACGGTCAGCAGGCTATGTTTGGGTGACGCCATGCTTCCCATTATGCTCGTATTGGAAATTGATTAGTGAAATTGATTCGATTGATTTACGATTGCTATGGAAGATGAGGCTTACGTGAACTGGGGATTTAGAAAAGTTTGCGTTGCTGTAATAATGTGGTAGTTATGTGACGTTCGTGACATTGTTAAAAGGTCGCTGGCGAGGTAGATAACTAAATAAAAGGTGATTTCAGGTATCAAAATATCTATAATCTTACGATCTTTTCGATCGCGTAGCCATCATTAACGGAGCTAAACTTAAAATTACAGGAATATATGCTATATAAAAATAAGTATAAATTGTACAAATTATACTTCATTAATAAAACAATAGAAATAAAAATAAAAAAGTAAACAGAAATTAGAAATATAAATAAATAAACGAAGCAGAAATTGTGCAATTTACAGGAAACTTAAAATTACAGGAATACTTCAAATATATAATGAAGTATAAATAGTGCATTTTAAAGGCTGTAGAAGGATAAAGGAGGTAAAAATACCCCCAGGCATAATTTAGTTTTGAATTGAGGGATCTTTAGTGTTATTTTGAAAGTCATTTTTCCAAAATCTCAGAGCGACAGTCTCATAATTTTGTAAGATATGAAAAAAATACAAATTTTCGATTTTCATCATTTCATAACTCAAAGGTAAAATTCTGAAAAAATTATGTGACATAGTCGACATCTATACGTATCTTGATGAGCATTTTCAAAAATTTGGCGGGAAATTAAACTTTTTTGAAATTATTAAATTGTTATTCGGTATATTTCTATGTGTTATTTCTAGGGTGACGACTCCAAAAAATTCCTACTAATTGGTTTTAAGATGTTCTTTAGTACTGTTTTTTCGGATTTTTCTTACTGATGCGTCATACTGAAAAAACATTAATGACTCTTTTTTCGTCATTTATACGCTTATAACTCATAATAAGTTTATCCCTTTCAATGAAATAATACTTTTCAGAATGAAAATCATCTTATAATTTACGCTTTCGATGAAAGAAAGAATGGAAAATGTTGGCATAATCTACACAAAAATTTTGATTGTTTATTGATAAACATTTTTCAGGTTTCTAAATAAATTTCCTGCGTAAAAATTATTACAGGTTCAATGCATATTTTAGTATATTGCTATTAAAATAAATGTTTATTAGCAATTTTGCACGAGAATAGTCTATTTATTACAGTTTTTGCTAGAATTAATTGGTTAATATCCTTGATGGTCATTTGTACGTTCTGACATTTTCCCTTCATATTTCAGGTCTTTCCCTGAGGTCTATATATACTAAAATGTGAATTGTGCCACAAAAAGGTCTGTGTAAAAATAAGTAAATCGGCCTATACTTTTCCTCTGCAGTGTGTACTTCTCCCTTCGGCTTTCGTCTTTGAATCATTCCTTTTCTGGCTGCGCCCGTCGCCATGTTGCCGTTGCCCCTTCTCATAAAGCGGGCGCTTCGCCTGATAAACCGAAGGTCCGGGGCCTCGTTTTTATTGAAATTTCAAATCAATGGGGCATGCGAACGCGACCCGCCATCCGAGGCCGTCCCACGCCGCTGTCCGCCGCTCAGGCCCCATTTCCATGCCGCCCCGGACGGCGCGGCGCCCCGCTTCGCAGATCCTCCTCCGTCCTTTCCCCTCCTCTCTTCTTCCAACCCTGGCCCGCCCCGCCTCTCCACACGCTCGCCCTCGCTCACTCCTTCGTCCTCGCTCACTGCCCCGCCCGTGCCAACCTCTTCCCCGCCATCGCACTCGCCACCGGTTCTCTGTCCCCCCTCGACCCCACGCCTTCGTTCCTGCAGTGTCCTCGATCTACCCTCGGGCTCGTCTTCACCGCTGACCACGCCCCTGCCCTTACTATCGCTCTCACACTCACCACCGTACCCGCACCCGCCCTCGCCCTCGCCCTCGCCCTGGCCCTGGCCCTCGCCCTCGCCCTCACCCTCGCCTCTGCCCTCGCCTCCGCCCTCGCCTGCGCCCTCGCCCTCACCCTCGCCCTCGCCCCCGCCCCCGCCCCCGCCCCCGCCCCCGCCTCTGCCCTCGCTGAACGCCGCCACCCTTGCCCTCACCCTTACCCTTACCCTTGCTCTGTCGGTCGGCTCCACCCTCCCTCTCCCCTTTTTCGTCCCCTTTCCCCTCACCTTGATCCTCGTTCTCGCCATCGTTCTTGGCCTCGCCCTCGCACTCGCCCTTGCTCTCGCCTTCGCCCGTGCCCTCGCCCTCTCTCAAGCTTTCACCGCCGCCCTCGCCTCCGCCCTCGCCTCCGCCCTTGCCTCCGCCCCCTCCCTACCCCTCACTGTCACCACAATATACCTCTGCCCTTTCCCTCACCTTTGCCATCACACGCTGTTGCCCCCGCTGTTGCCCTCGGCTTTCCCTCGCCCGCGCTCCTCCCTCGCCCGAGCTCCATCCCCAGCCAGCGGTGGTCTCCACAGGGCGACCCGTAGGACGCCGACCTACCACCCACTTTTTCTTACTGGCGTTTTCTCCCATCGAGACTGCAACGGGGTGCCTCTTATCAATTTGTTCTTGGAAGATACTGGAATACTCTCGATAGGAGCCCCCAAGGAGAATTCGCTGGCAGAAGGATTCGTAGAAATATTCAACTTTGAAAACATTTCACATGCTGATGCCCACTCTACTAGACAATATAGTGGCTGGATGTAAAATTACGAATTCGACATTTTCATCCTTTATAAGGATTGTAAAATATCAGATCGTTGAACTTTGAGAATTTAATATGTTTTTTGGAGCGCAAAGTAATCACTTTCACTGCTTGACTTGGGACGTCGGATTTACGCTTCCCTCTCATAAAAAAGAGTTCGAGATGAAAAGATTACAAATGAGGAGCTATGTTTAGTTAAGCTTTCAAATGTAATGAAACGTTTACTTTTACGGTGTACAATTCATGCCTACAGTAACACAAGATAACGTTTCAAAATGCGGAACTTCTGTTACACTATTTTATTTTATTCAAATGTGAGCTTCATTCTTATGTCATGTAATTATTTCAAGTGTCTTCAATTTATCAACGGCCTTACGTCAACTTATCTTGCACTGCCATTTTGTCAGATAAATAAAATATCTTTTAGTGGCGTAAGTTCAATATTTGTCAACTCTGAATTTTTTAAAATTTTAAAAGTTATGAATAATGAAAGAAAATATTGTACAATTGTAGCTTCACTATTTTATATAAGTGAGATTCCATCACCGGTTCATTGGCCAAAGGTCTTCATTCTCGGCCACTTTATGCCCTAGAAATTGATAATACTTTTCAAAGACACTCTGTAACTGTTATAGATGTCGATATTGTCTGCAATGAATTGAAGAGGTAGGAGAAAAACATAACTTTAGAATAATGCACAAAAAGGGGTTCGAGGTATCTCAATTTACAGAAAGGCCCAGCAATAGGGATGGGCGATTTAATCGCGATTAGTACAACAATCGATTATTTATAGGATTAATCCAAAAATTGAAATCGATTATTTTTGCACGGATTAATGTACACATCGATTAATTTTTCCGATTTTTAGCTCGATTATTTTTATTCAAAAATTAATTTTCAAAACGAGCAAAATATGAGAGTACATCTCTACTTTTGAACTTAGCAATTGAATTCCTCGTCTCTGCACATCAATACGTGTAGTTAATATTTCTATTCAATATTGTTCATTCAAAGATCTGTTATTGTGATTCATAATATTTCAACACATTTTTGTAAAATATAATTTTATTTATTTTGTCGGTTATTAGAAAGAAAAAAAAAGAAATGAGATTCATTCCATTAAGTAGTTGCGTTTTATTTGTGCAAAAACCGTGTGTATTACATTCTTCTGTATTTAATTAAAAAATGCTAACGTTATTTTAGTGGAGCTTTTTGTGATTTCATTAAAATAACAACTATATTTGACCTAAACACAAAGTTTAATAAATTATATTTAACAAGAAATAAAATTGAGAGTGTTTGTTGTTAATGTGATAGGTTTTCTTAAAATAAGTAAACTTACTAAACCATTCATTAATTTACAAATTAAAAATTTACGATTTTATGTATTTTACGCATTATTTAACAAATGTGAAAAATTAATTGATTATATCAAGCTAATCCATTTTTTTATTTAATTTTTTTATTTAATAGGTAATTGTTACATACAAATTAGAGAACGTGATGCTAAGTGGCTAGGCCGAAGGCCTTTAAGCCATTACAATACCTACATTCTACCGCGTTATAACCTTTCGTATTCTGGTATTCACCCCAAATGGTCTTTTCATCGCATCAATGCCGCGGAAAAGAGACCATATGGTACGGCTGAGGAAAAAACCCCTGAAGGGGGAAGAACCTGCCGTCAGAAGCCGAGTACATGTAATCCATTAATTCGGAACTATGAATCGATGCATATTAATAAAATAAAAATAATCAAAGATTTGATACTAATCGATTATTCTTTAATAATGGTCCAGCAGACTAGTTTAAATGACAGTACATGTAACGCGCGTGTGGCCGAGCTGCTTTCATTGTATTAGTAGTGTAGATATTGTGTATACTACTCGCGCACCTTTTCTTGAACGATGACCTTGCTTCCTCCTCCCTGGAGCTATAAACAGCTGAAGGCAAAAGATCGCAGCGAGCACTGAAGACAACATTCCCAGCATTAAAACTTCGTTGGCGCGAAACAGAAGCTAGTCAAAGCTAGTTGCTTTCATACTCGAGAACTTCTGTTCAGCTTTATTACCATTATCTAAAGAAATGTCTGAGGCAGGTCCAGGACTTTCAAAGAAGGCACCTAAAACTCCTATCTACTGTCCCTGCTGTTGCCTACCCAGAGCGATGACCTGGCCGCACACATAGCGGGTTTGACTTTCATCTACCAAAGGTTGGCGTTGCTGAAAATACTCTAGTGGCTGTCTTTGTAACTAATACCCCCACTCCGCCCGCATTTCGTCAATCTATCGTTCAAGAAAAGTTGCGCGAGTGGTACATTGTATTAATCCTTGTATTTTATTTTGTTTAATAAATCCTGTATCTACTGTAATCAGAAAAACCGAGACATTTAATCAATGAATGCAGTAATGAGTGATATATACTTAAATAGATCTTTCAATGATAATATACTTGTGAACAATACTTATAATTCTGTTACCTGATATATTATTGCATCAGAATATTAAGATTTTTAATGATAACAGCAATGAACAATAATGATAATCGATGGTGAATTGTGTAACGTTCTGCCGCTCCTACCAATTTTCTACGTTGCAACGTTGCAATTCATCTCATATAGTTCGTATTACCTTCAAATCGCGTCAGGAATATTCTTTTAAATACTTTTTTAGAACTTGTTGTCTTACACAAAATTCTCTGTTTCTCGTCGTCATCAACATCAACGTTGCTATCGCAATAAAAACATGCGAAACAGTATTGGTTATTTCTTTACGAAATGTTAATAATTAGGTGAGGGTTCGTAGTAATATTGTATTGAAGTGTGGTGACGTGTTGTGAAGTAGAAAGGGAAGTGAAGTGCAGTGTAATTAAAAAGTCGTGTATTCAATAGTTTGAAATAATTGTGCAGATCAGCCATAAAATGTAGAATTAATTCTATTATTATTATTATTATTATTATTATTATTATTATTATTATTATTAATAATACTATTATTGTCTTAAAATAATTTAATGTTAAATTTTATTAATATTTATTTTTGTAATAAGTAAATTGTAGTGTTCTGCCACCAGGTTGTAAAAACCTACTAGCAGAAATAATAAATATATATCGGTCTATCGAAATAACATCACGTAGATTCTTTTTGAATACTTTCGTTGTCTTACACAAAATTATCTGTTTCTCGTCATTTACATCAACGTTGCTATCCCAATAAAAAAAAAACATTTGGGGATCAGTATCCGCTATGTTTACGAAATTTTAATAAACATGTTATTATTATTACATGTTAATAATAATAAATGTGTATGTTTTAGTTTGCTTTTGTAGTATATTTAGTGTGAAAATCGGTCCGAAGTAAAGATCAAACGAAAGACTGAGATTAGTGGAAGATTGACGGAAGAGTTTAAGGCAAATAGAAACATTTTTATTTGTGTAAAATTGTGCAATTAAGTGTAATCTCATATTGTGTAATCTACTTTTGTGTGGTTTCAATTTCTTTTGTGTAATTTTATGCAATTTCATTTTACATAATTTTGTGTGTAAACATGTAAGCCAACTTTCACCCTGCTGAAGCAGGAGGCCTCTGCCCTTAAAGGGATTTTGCAGGCTCAATAATAATAATAATAATAATAATAATAATAATAATAATAATAATAATAATAATAATAATAATAATAATAATAATAATAATAATAATAATAATAATAAAATAATAAAATAATAAACATGTGAGGTAAACATGTAATTGTATACAAAACGCTCCAGATGGAACTCGCAAGCCTGCCCCGAGCCAGCCGTTGCGCGGGCGCGCCTTCTAAGCCCCGCAGCCACGCCGCCCCGCCGCCCGTCATCCGGAAACGAATTTGTTGTATTCGCGTGGAGCGAGAGGCGGAGGGCTATCCCCGCAGTGGGAGGCGCCTCTTCGCCGTGTGGCCGCGTGCAAACGACGGCGTCCACACGGCGAAGAGACGGCTGTCGCTGCCAACAGGCGCACCGCGCTGCCAGCAGGCCCGCCCCCTCGCCCCCTCGCCCACGCGCCCGACGGCAAGATAGAAATGGAGCAAGAAGCTGCACCGGACCGGATTGGGAACGAAGTATCCAGAAAAAGGGAATTGAAGGAGAAGGAGGAGGAGGAGGAGGAGGAGGAGGAGAAAAGAGCCCCCTTGGAGACAGAAATGTAGCAAGTCAGCGGATGAAGGGAATGGAAGAAGAAGGAGAAGAAAAAGAAGAAGAAGGAAAAGAAGAAAAAGAAGAGGAGGAAGAAGAAGACGAAAAGAGCACGCTGCAAGATAGAAATGGAGCAAGAAGCTGGACCGAACCTGGTTCGGCACGAGGTCGCTGGATGAAGGGAATGGAAGAAGGAGAAGAAGAGGAAGAAGCAGAAGAAAAAGTATAAGAAGAAGTAGTAGTAAAAGAAAAGAGCTTAAAACTGGAAGGCATCTAAAAAGTTTGACTTGTTCGCTTAGCGTTTTGATAACGTTTGGTCGTTAATATGCAAGTGAGTAATTATTTGGTAAGTTCTTTTGCATTATTACTATTTCTATTCTTTACACCTACCAACTACATTTTTATAGATGTAATTTTTATAAATGTAACTTCATTATCTGTGCACGTCTTCTAGAATTTAGTGGAAAATATAGTTATTCAAATTATCGTTCTCTATGTTGCATCAGAAAGTATTGTTCCTTGACGAAGGACATGATGAGGGATAAGAGCCCAAATTTATTGCTGATTATGTATTTTATTACATAAGAGAGAATACTTTTGTTGGCAAACCTTCCAAAAAACACTTATTTTTTTCTGTATTTAAAAGTCAAGTAGTATATGGCTTAGGATAGGGATCACAGAATTTTGAAAACGTGCACAGAATTTATTTCTCCCCACAGCACGTAACACACAGTTTTAAACTGTTTTTTAGGTAATATAAATAAAAAATAGTTTTCTTACACTTTTCCTAAACCTGAAAACAGTTTTCAGATGACAGAAACATTAATTATACAATGTTACAAATACCGGAAGCATAGAAATAACGATCGGTCAACTTCTTGAGGAGAGTACGCCCTTAGCCCGCGTGCAATCGTGGACATCATTCTCACCTTGTTGATCGGTCATCGCTTGTCCAAGAGATTCCCTCAGGAGCTGAAACAGAAGTGGCGGCAGTCGCCTCTTCGCCGTGTGGCCGCGTGCAACTGACAGCTGCCACACGGCGAAGAGACGGCTGCCGCTGCCGACGATCGCATGCGACAAGAAGGAAGACTCAAGCCTGGACAAACAGTGAGGTGAAAGATGCGACGCTACGACGTAAATGTGCTCAGTACTGAATTATTGTATTTAGTTTATCTTGGATGTGGATCGAAAACATTTATAACGCAAAGAAAGAGTCTACTTCGTGCCTGGCGAAACCACACTCTTCAAGCACGAACTCTCGCCGCGGGCTCGCGAGCGAGTTTGCGGATCTGAAGAGGGAAGACCGGATGAAAAGAGCAAGCGTTGCCGTTAACTTTACAGCGACTCTGACCGAGAGGTAATAGGATACAATTACGATTAAAAATTTCCTCAGTTTCATTGAACTCTTTTAATTTTTGATAATTGAAAAAGTTTTAAAATTTTTTCGCGTCCTCCTAGAACTACAAGATTGATGGAAGACATTTTTCTTAATAAATTTTGGTCTTAAATGCTGAAAGATAGAGATTTTTCTTAATGAATTCTGATCTTTAAATAAGTTGAGCTAAAAATATTTCAAAAGTACATGCGTAAATTAGCATAAAAAATGTTCATTTACAGAGTTATTTTCTCAAAACCAACTTAAAATGTTTTCTTAATATTTTTCTCCGCTAGATTAAAAGGCGCTTACAAATAGTGCAATTTTAATTTTCGTTTAAATCTGTGAATTTCCGAAACTTGCAAAAGTCACAAATAATGTGATAAAGTGTGTGTCATTGTAGCCCCATTAGTTTTGTAAAGGACTTTCATGAAAACATCCACAAAATATCTGATGTTTAATTAAAATGAGACCTTTTTCTTCCAGCAGCCAACAACTTGAAATCACGTTTTAATGAGCTTATATGTAAACATATTATAATGTAATAATGTGTATTATTAACGTAACTTATTAATTTAATTCATAATTTTACTCAGTAAAAAGTAGATGAAGTAAGTGGATTATGAGTAATGAAGTAAATTGCTACAGAAGTGTATAATTTGAATACATATTTTCCTATTTATTAATTAAACTAAAAATACCTTGTTAAAGTTAAAAGGGAAATATGTTTCAGAATTATTCGTATTTATTCTACTATCGTACGGTGAGCACCTTCCTTCTTTCTTGCCGAATTTCCTTTTCTGTTTGTCGAAGCGGCATGGAGCGGGCTGAATCTTACGAGGACAGCGACTAACTGCATTGAGCTTCCGGTCTCGGATAGACCTGGATTACTTTAAGATGGTGTCGAATGAGGTCGGCATGAAATTGCTATAGTTTTTCTCCCGAGCTATTTTTTTTTAAACAATTGTGTGCTTGATTTGGGGTCTTTGGTGGGTCCTAATTCAATTTGAGAAATGGAGTTACGAAAACATAAAATCTGACATACACTGATTTGGGAGTCGATGTGTACTTTCCAGTGTTTTGTAATCTGTTTGATTACTCTTCGTTTTCATTAATATTTAATAACCCAACGTTTTTCATTTCAGTTATTATGCCTACGAACAGTTCCAGATTATTAATAGAGATGTTGATTACGAATATGAGTTTTTTGGATTGATGCTTCATTTATCAAGATTGGTTTTTCAAAGCAAAAAGTAAAGGGAGTAAAATGGATAATACGCATCACGTAGTTTTAATGGTTGGACGACATGGGTTCCTTTGTGTCAGTCTAACGAAATCTAATGTCACTTGAAATAAGTGTTTGAAACAATTATGTATGTAAGTATTTGGCGTTATTGGGTCGGTAGTCCGACTTCGTCGGGCAGCTACCGGTGGCCCCCTTGCCTGGGCCTAGTTGAATTCCCATGCTGGGGGGTAAGAGCAACATGAGGCGAATATGACGTATTCTCTTCCCCGTAACTAGTAAGATCCGCCTTCTTGAGCTTTTCTTCGTCACACAGCTACAGAAACTGGGACGATTTTTAAAGAAAGCTACAACCATATTTTTGCCTCGACCGGAAATCGAACCCCAGGATCACAACATGGGAAGCTAGTACGCTGCCCATGAGACATCACAGAGGATTAAACATTTATGATTGTGTTATTAAATATGTCTATTGTAACTTATGTGAGCATCCATGTACGTGATTTTTAATGTTATTTTTTATATTTTATAATAGTGTATACTGATGTTAATTTGTATTCGTGAAATTTAATTTTTGTGAACACTCATCACATACTATTATATAAAAGAGTTTCAAACGTTTTTTGCACTTTGCATTTCCTAAATTCTTTGATGGGAGATATTGAGGAGAAAAATAAGAATCTCATTTTAAAAATGCAATAGAGTGACTGATTTCAAATTTTACTTTTTCTTCATTTTATAATGATATCAAGAATTTGTCGCGCAGAAGGCATATCCTGTGGGAGTGTTAATATATTTTATTATGTAAATATATTAATTTTTTCTATTCTTACTTCTTTTCGTTCTTACATAATAAAACAACGTTTAGGAGTACAACGAATAATTACCCTCCTACTATTTAAAACTCAATTTTATTACGGTTTTGTTCGTAATTTATTCCTTTTTCCAATTTGCCTTAAATGTTTCATTACTCTCTTTTACAACATCTTTTGTATCCACTTAATTACAATTAGTATATAATAAGGGTAAAAATTTTCCCATGAATATTCAATTAATACGCACCAACTGGTCTCATTGTCGCGTTGACCATTTCATTTGAAAACGTGGAATATCCTGTTCTGACGCGTTTTCATTATTGAATCGGTTTTTCATGGGTGCGTGATTCCATAAAATTTGTTGGAAAAAAATAGGTCACATCATAATTATTGCTTCTCTCGTGAAACAGAACATCAAAATGCTGAGCTAAAATTCGTTCTCTGCTGATTTTGTGGAATGTATTACAACACAAATAGAAAATACTTTACATGTATATTAAGATAATCTAATTATTGAATAGTTGACATTTCCAATCAGCTGAAGTTCATTAGTATGTTGCTAGTCGAGTGCTTTTGTGTGAATAAATTACAAATGTATGCTATGCATATTTGCGGTTAAAGATTGTTTGTGAGGGAATTTTCCACTCTAAGAATAGAAAATTATTTTCTCGAATTGTGGAATGTCCAATGAGTTATCTCTGCTTTACTGGCTAGGTGGATGTGGGAGTGGTGGGTAGCAATACCAAACAAATATTTCGAAAACTCGGAGTTTGGTGTGAGAGGTACACTAGAGGACTTTGGCGTGTTCCATAAACGTCAAATTTCGAAACCAATGCCAATTTCCGTAAACGTTAACTTCATATTATATACACAGAAATTTGACAACATGCATATAAAGACAACTGTTATAATTCTGATAATAGTGTTTATAAGTACATAAATATAAAAATAATTCCTTTTGCGTGAATAAACTACAAATGTACGCTATGCATATTTGCGGTTAAAGATTATTTGTGAGGGAATTTTCCACTCTAAGAATAGAAAATTATTTTCTCGAATGGTGGAGTGTCCAATGAGTTATTTATCTCTGCTTAACTGGCTTGGTGGATGTGGGAAAATCGTTTGATAAAAGTTCGTAAATTATTAAACAAAACAAACGAGTGTTTCTGTTATATTATGTAGCGATCTGAGACCACTCGAGCGTTCGCATCATCCGGCGATGCGAAAATCTTATTTCACTTATCAAAGTTAAGTGTAGGAGGGTCACATGAAAACCTGTCGAAGCCTGTCGCTAGACCCACGCTTTGTCTTTTCTTTATTTCATGGCGAGCCTTCTATAAGACAACATTGTATTCTTGCGCCACATGACTTCAGTTGAGTCTTCGTATTTATTAATTAATATGAATGAATTCCTTCTATTAAATTTTTAGCGGGAAAAACTCAATATCACTAGTGTCATGAAGTGGACAACTGCATAAACGGAAACCTCCCTAAAGCGATTTTTTTGTTCCAATCGATTCCGGCTTAAACAGATTTTTCTGTACAAAGAAATCTTAATTTTTGAAATATTTTCTCCATAACCATTATTCTATTTGTTAACTCTTAATTTTTTCCACTGTCTTATAATTTACCCGAAGAATTTGCACGTTTCATATCTACCCAGTCATCTGAGAATTGCTCATTTTCAACACAGAAATATATTTCCAGAAACTTTGCAATTTTCTTTGAACTTTCGATTGAACTTTCCAATTTTCTAAAAATCAGAAATTCGAAAATGAGATCTGCAGCATTGTCTTAAGCGTGCTATTCACTATACGACAACAAAATTTAATCAACAAATTTGGACCCAATTTCTGCAAATTTTGAAAATGTCTCAGGGACTTCATGTAAAGTATCTCCCAAAACTAAAATATTGGTTTCAAACTCAGGGGCCGCGTCATCAGCCAAATCGAATAAAGAATACCAATTTTGGAGAAAATCGGCTGAAGAATTGAAGTCCTGGTGTTGATAATGACGGATGGACTGTCAGCAGTCAATTTTTCGACATAAAGAACCCACAAAACATGGATTCTGACTACAGAACGTATTAGAGGTAGTCATTTGCTACATATAGGGACAAAATGTATCCACTTTTTCTTTACCAGGGTCCGGTAATGTCAAAAATTCGCCGTTTTTTCTCGAAGCATTACAGTACTCTATCTACACCACGTAGGCAGTAGCTACTCCTTGTAATTCAATTAGTGCAAAATTGCGTGAAATTTTACTTGCTTTTCTGTAAATTTTGCTGTAAATCCTGTAACAGTTAAATTTATTTCTGTTTGTTTTATTTGTCAAAGTAAGAAATGATTGCTGCTCTGGACTATCAAAATGAACGCCGATATGCATCACAGTCGCTTTGTTTGAATCGGTTGAATTGGACATTATCAAGTAATAGCTCAGGTGCTAGAGCGCAAAAATTAGCATATTTCAATATTACGTAAATATTTCCGATAATACGAGAAAGAATGTGCTATTGTAGCACCACTATGTTTATTTTCCGTTGCACCACGAATCTGTCCATCACTCTGTCTCACCTTCCCTTTACTTGTTTACACACGTACACACAGATATGCTTCCTTATTTGTCAGACGTTTCCTAGTATGCCTGTAACTTAAGGCGCAAGAAGGACTTTCATGTTTCTTTCAAAAATTAAGATTTCTTTGTACAAAAAAATCTAAGCCGGAATCTATTGGGACAAAAAATAGGTTTTCGTTTTATGGAAGGTTGTGGATTTTATGAGACTTGTGATACTGATATTTTCGTCCCGAAAGGGGTAAATTACATGACTTAATTATAATTAGCATTAACAGATAACATATTTATGAAAGAATGAATAACTAATAAATGAATATTAAATATTCTTTATGGACAACGTCTGATTTTCTCTCTCTTCTATAAGTTTGACCTTGTCATCTAAGGTTAGAGTTTCATGTTTTTTGAACAATTCTTAAACTAGTTGTAAAACTCTTAAAAGTATACATCTCACTACCTAGTGGCTGCATACGGGGTATTTACTGATTCTTTCAACACACAAGGCGACACAACCCAGTGTACTATGACTTTCAGATACAGTCACATGGTCTGGGACAATGCGTATCTGATCGAGCAGTTATGATTTTAACGTGGGCCATGGAGATGCGTGAATATAAGCAATGCTCGTAATCCTTTCCACGCTCAGAGAGTCGGGATGGAGGTAATTCTCCTACGGCCTACACCTTGAGAAACAAATGACCCCGAGGACGAATTCTACGCTAACAGCTCAAGTCTGTCTTCTTCAATGTGCGGCTACCATGACTAAATCTCGTGTCACAGGGATAGAGAATTTAAGATAAGATTGCATGTACATTCACTTCATTAAAAATATCTCTGCCATTTGCATTAAATTCGCAGGGATTTCATTTCATAAAGTTTTTATCCCTGAAGTACATGAAAAACTGTTCCGTTTCCGCCTTTGGTATGTTCCGTTAAATGCTGCACAAAAACTTCACAGGACGGAGAAATTTTCCGATTAAGACAGGTTCCGGCTTGTACAGGTTACAATTTAGACAGATTTTACTGTAATATCATTTTCATAGATCAGTTTAATTTTTGTTCATTTACTTATTTTATTGTTTTATATGTTTCCGACAACAATATTATATAAAAAATTACACTTATGTATATCGTGTTACAAAGCACTAAAACTCTTATAAAACCTTTGTATTTCTTGTCTATTTCAAATTAGCTCCAAGTATTCCATAGTATTTTACCAACGAATGCTTTCAGTGTACTTGCATGAAAAAATTAATGTTTGCAGCAAACAATCTTGTTTCATCATTATATATAGCAGAAAATATCTTCTTGATATTGTTATCAATTATTGATTAATCAAAATATATGACAAAAATATTGAAGCGTGCTGAGTCATCGATAAGCTTTATTTTATATTAGCGGTCTTGGAGAGTTCGAATTTTTTCTTTGGCGACCTTTTAAGATCCGCCTTTCCTCGCTCTTTCAATAGAGAGTTCTGAAATAAAAAATATTACGACTGTCAACGTATATCGGCGTTAGAATCTGATATCTGATCTGATTGTGGCTATCTCGTGGCTCAGAGCAAAGTCGCACACCATTCGCCCAGGAGGTTCGGGTTCGTTTCCCGAATAATCTCATGTAAAATGCATTTCAACAAAACGGATTTGACTGCTTCACAAGGACTAGATAAACCTCTGTGAGGTGTCCTAAACCCTACCTCTATCCTAATTCCTTCCCAATTATGGCCGCTGGGTAGTGACGCAGAAGCGCGCAAGAGAGAGGTGTGTTCGTGGAGATGCTACCTGGCGGTCCACTTGACGACTTACGGTCTTTATGAAAAGTAATGGAGGATTACTGGTAATGATAATAACTGTATAGAAAGTAACAGGGGATTTCCTCTAATGCTAAGAAGCGCTCAACACCCAACGAGGGTTACGAGGTGTCTTGCGTCATTACGAAAACGCAACAAATTAAAAATAAAATAAATCCAACATAAGTAATTCAAGAAAACATTATGTCAATTGTTTTGGCCTTATTTTCATCCGTTTATTCATCCGTTATTTTCATCCGTTGTTCATGGAAAAATAAAATACGCTCACATAGAAAGAAAAACATAAGAAAAATGAAGGTAGGGCTTCAAGTAACTTCAATTAGGACAATGGTTGCTTTGAATTACTGAATTTGAAGGGACGGCCAATGGAATCATCGGACACCTCATATTGGGTCATAATTTGGAAAATATTTTTCGTTTCAATGTTGGGGAATTAAGTTTCATTGGAAAGGTTATTTGGATAAATTCCGTACTAATGGTGGGTAAAGAACTCGCGGCCTAACAACCCTGTATGTGCTCTGGTAGGCACGTTGCAAAACAGTTTTTAAACATGTTACTCTTAGGACTTCATTTTTCTCTGTAATCTTTTATACTCCTCGTTAGAAATGCACACTCTTAGCTCTTTAATTTATGCCAAAGAGAGCTTACAATTTTTCTCTTTGAGGTTAGATGCAAAATTTGCATTATTATCGGTGTTTTGTGAGATACCAAACGCGTTTCTATACATCCATTCAAGTGTGAGGAATAAATCTTCGTATATAGCTGTTGGCCCATGCTAATTAGTCGCGTACGTTCAGAATAACGGCCGTACTGAACGTGCAAAGCCCGGCATACGTTTGAGACTTTACAATGAGTGCAGGAACGACGCTTCTAGCGCAGGGCTAGTTCACGTGACCTGTCCTCCTACTGTCGACTTACCGCTCCGCAGTTTACTGAACAAGCCCCCAGAATCAGCAGAGAATAGACAATCTGACACGCGCGAAGCGCTTGACCGCACGTTTGATATGGGTCTCTCTCTCTCTCTCTCTCTCTCTCTCTCTCTCTCTCTCTCTCTCTCTCTCACTCACTCACTTACACACTGACTCACTCACCTACACACACCCACACACACACAGCGAGGCGGTACGGCTCATTGCAGCGACGAGTGGCGAGGCTGAAGCGTCCGGTGTAATATGCACCGATGCCCCTTTCGGGTGAAGCAACGGTGGCCGATGCGAGAGCTCCTGCGATGTCAGCTGCTGTGTTGCGGTTGTTTCCGAGCCAAGGAAGCGCAATGCTGGTGGAGTGGCTGCCCTGAGGGAGATGACCAAAGGAGAGGACGGACTGCGCGGTGTCGGAATGGGATGTTGCGCAAACGTTGGCCGCATTAAAACAGAACCAACTCAAATTCCTTTTCGTTTGTTTAGCTTTTGAACTCAGTAAACGTTGCTTTAACTCTTGAGTTTCCCTTCGAGCAGAAACGACCTTTTTATTTGTATGAAATAAAGCTGAGTAGTATATTAATAATTACTGTGTAACATAAGTAGCTCAAATTATTCTAACTAAAGACTCACTGAAGATCAGTAAAAGTGTGCTCCTCTTACGTATGTGTTGTCCATTGTTTTCACGCAATGTCATCAGGATTATAAGCATTCAAAACACGAAAATTAAAATAATTTTGTATCAGAGAAACAATTCTCGCCTGCAAACCAACAAAGCCATACGAAAAGAATAAGGAAGACGAAACTGTTAGCTTCTAAAGATATAAGGTTTCATAGATCGAATTACAAATTGGAAAAGTATATCAGAAAGAGAAATAATGACCAAACAAAAGAGATTGTCCTTGCAGGCGTGATAAAATGAGTGCTAAATGAGTTCGGAAACAAGATAGATGAGGATGAGCAGAGGCACGGATAAAAGAAGAAGGGCCGCCGGGGGGCGCAACAAAACCTCCCAAATAAAGGGAGGGCGCGCCGACAAAAACCGGAACGCGGCCGTTTGCCGCTCCCCAATGAAACAAGAAGCGCGATGCTTCACGGCCAGAGGCAGGTGACCGGCGGCGGGTGGCCGGGAGGGGAGGGGGTTAGGGAGATGGAGGCGAATCGTGCGAGCAGGGCGACGTGAGTGGGCGGGGCGCGACAGGCACGTGGGGTGGGCGGAGCGAGTTGTAAGAAGTCGCGCGGGAGAGGTACGCTGGATGTGGTAGTTCGCTGCGTTCAGGAGCGGTACGTTTTAAGCGGATTGCGATGCGTTGGAGCGGGATGAGGCGGCGAGGAATGAGGTGGAGCGGGATGTGGCAGAGCGGAATGAGGTGGAGCGGAAGAGATGAAGCGGAATGAGGTGGAGCGGAATGAGGAGGAGCAGAATGAGGTGGAGCAGAATGAGGTGGAGCGGAATGAGGTGGAGCGAAATGAGGCGGCGCGGAATGAGGCGGAGCGGGATGTGGCAGAGCGGAATGAGGTGGAGCGGACTGAGGTGGAACGGAATGAGGTGGAGCGGAATGAGGTGGAGCGGAATGAGGTGGAGCGGAATGAGGTGGAGCGGAATGAGGTGGGGCGGAATGAGGTGGAGCGGAATGAGGTGGAGCGGAATGAAGTAGAGCGGAATGATGTGGAGCGGAATTAGGTAGAGTGGAATGAGGTGGAGCGGAATGAGGTGAAGCGGAATGTGGCGGAGCGGGATGAGGCGGAGCGGGATGAGGCGGATCGGGATGAGGCGGATCGGGATGAAGCGGATCGGGATGAGGTGGAGCGGGATGAGGCGGATCGGGATGAGGTGCAGCGGGATGAGGCGCATTGGAATGAGGCAGGAGCTGGATGAGGTGGAATGGGATGTGGCGAAGCGGGAAGAAGCAGAACAGAATGAGGTAGAAATTGAGAAAGGTACAGAAGGATGAGGCGCAGCGGGGTGATGAGAAACGGGGTGAGTCGGGCTGGATGAAGTTCGTTGTGATTAGGTGGGGTGGGCCGGAATGAAGGAGAACGAGATGGAGTAGTATGGGTGGTAGGTGCTTGAAGCCACTAATCTAAGCGCGTTGAGCGGGGCAAATCGTGATGGAGCGGCATGGGCGGGGCGACGCATGGCGGGGGTGGGCTTGGTGAATGAAGGGGGGGGGTCGCAACGGTAGAGCGTTGGCAGGGAATGAGGAGGCGTAATGGGGCGGTATGGGCGGGCTAAAGGGTTGTAGGGCGAGAGGGGGTGGTGTATGCGGAGGGGATCGAGCGTGACGCGGAAGCATAGGTGAGGTAAAGGGGGACGTGGTGGGGAAGGCAGGATGGAAAGCCGGTGGGAGGGAGTGCAGCGAGCAGGTAGGGCGGGGTGGGGCGTGGCGAGGTGTGTGGTGTGTGGCGTGGCGAGGTGGCTGGCGGGTGGTTGCGGCGGCGTGGGAGGTCGTTAGAGCTGATGACGATGTGCGCCTGCAAAACCCAGCGTAGATCAAAGCCGTACTCGGGTCTCAAAGTCACAGGCAGTGGCTATGCGCCCTCCCGCGCAGATGCAGCGAGGATGGCGATGGCTCACGAGGCCGATTAGGCGCAGAGCGGGCGGTAGGAAGCTGGCACCGAATAATCGCGTATGAGGGCTGAGATGAAATAGGATGTGGAAAGAGCAATACAGGTGTCTTGTTATGATAACTACGAAGAAAAGAGAGTGAAATGAATTGCAATTCTTTACAAAGTTAAATTTGCTATAAATTTTTTTTAAGACTGTTTTTTTATATTTGTGTAATTTTTGGAATGTCCTATAGAAATTTTAGGCAGACATTTATTTTTTTAATTTTTAATAATTTTTAATAATTTTTAATTCAAAATAAATGTTAAAATAAAAATTTAAAAACATAAATGCCTGTCTAAAAATTCTATATGACCTAAAAACTACACGAATTGCATATTTCTCCATTTGTAAGAAAATGGTAACCTGACTGAGGTGTCCAGAAATAATGGAACTAGAAGCGAAGACATGGTAGTGAACTACTCGAAGGCACGGATGAGGGGGAAACCTGAAACTTATAAGTGGTGGGAGTAAAAGATACATAGAGATTACCAAAATGGCGAATACAATGAGACATAGTAATAGCAGAACAGAACAGCTTTGTTTAGAAGAGTGTTCAAGGAATCGGAAATGATAGGAACTGTGCAATGGTGATACCGTGTGGAAATCGTTGTGACAGTGCTTGCCATTTAAAGAGGTGATGGCAACAGAGGGAAGGAGAGATGCGTGGGAGGTTGAGAGCGGGAAGCAGAGTGGCAACGGTGCGCGAAATGGGGACTATCGGAGGGAGTGGTGACCGATGACCGGAGATGGTGACCGTCTCCCTCGCTGCAGGCTTCCGCTGCCACCGCCACCACCGCCTCCAGCCTCCTGGCGAAAATCGATGCAATGGGCCTAAATTGCAGGTTAGGGACCATTACGGTTGACAGGCCCAGGCGCGGATCGCTCGCAGCGCTAATGATGCCTCGTCTGCGCCCCCCAAGTGTCGTTTTCTTGCCAACATGACGCGCTTTCGCGGCCTCTAGCACGACCAATCTGGCTGTAATGAAGAGGATAACATTTTATTTATTTTTCTGTATCTCGTAATTTGAGACAATTATTGGTATAGATTAAAACAGAAAACACATAAATTAAAACGCATATATTTGATTTTTTTAAAATTATTTTGTTACATACATGTACGACGTTTCACGAAAAAAATTTTCACATCTTTAGGTACATCTCTGTAAATAATCAAATTTATCTAAATTAAAATCAATTATTGAACATATTTACAAATAACACACAAGTACAAAGAAAAATGTGCAGAGAGACTCACCATGTCGATATTTTAAAAATAATTACTTAATTATGACAATTCAGTGGGTGGATGTGTTACGTGAAAGTTGATGTAACACACATTTTAGGTAAGATGGCTTGGATGATTGAGATAAACAGTCGGTGGTGGACGGGACCAACTTTTTTGTCCCGTCCACCACTGACTGTATACCTCAATCATTTAGGCTATCTAACCTAAGATGTGCGTTACAACAATATGTTTCACGTAACACATCCGTCCACTGAATATGGTATAATTATGTAATTATTTTAAAATATGAACATGAAAAGTATCTGAAGGTGCGAAAAAATTGTTTCGCCAAATGCCATTTGTAACAACAGCATTTTAAATATGTGAGTTTTAATTGATGTGTTTTCCGTTTTAATCTATATCAATCATTGTCTCAAATTTAAAGATACAGAGAAATAAATAAAATTACTAATAGACTATCAAAAGGATTAATAAGTATTAGGATAACATTTTATTTTGCATTTGCAATTTGTATTTTACTAATTAGTACACGTACCAGTTTAATGTCCATTTCCTCAAAAATTTTTAGACTGTATCTTTAACAGCACATATTTTTTGCTATCTAGTAAAACGAAGTCCCGTTTAAGAGAGAAACTTTCGTTGGTTAAATATGTATACATTAATGTCATCACACCAATAACGATTGATTATTAAACATTTGTGGGCCCAATGAGCTGGAGAGGAATAAAGTGGAGCAGGATGAGGGAAAACTAGATGAGGTAGACCGGGATGAGGCGGAGAGTGATGAGGCGTAGTGGAATGAGATGGAATGGGATGAGAAGGACCTGGTTTAGGTGGAGTTGCATGATGCAGAAAGGATGATGCAAGCGGTATGTGGAGAAGCGGGATGAGGGGAAGCAAGATGAGGTAGGTTGAGATGGGGCTTTGCGGGATGAGGCAGAAAGGGATGAGACAGACCTGGATGAGGTGGAGCTGGATGATGTAGAATGGGATGATGAAAGCGGGATGAGAGGAAGCAAGATGAGGTAGACCGGGATGAGGCGGAGAGTAATGAAGCGTTGTGGGATGAGGTGAAAGGGGATGAGACGAACCTGGATTATGCGGTGCAGGATGGTGCAGAACGGGATGATGCAAGAGTGATGAGGAGAAGCGGGATGAGGAGGAGCGAGATGGGGTAGAGTGGAATGAAGTGGAGTGGGATAATGTGGAGCTGGCAAGGCGTGTGATGTGCCGTACGATTGAGCAAGGGTATGAGTCTATTATTGATTTATCCACACTTTTCACTCATCACAAAATCGTCCAGTACGGACATTCTTAACGTATTAACTTGGTTATTAATAAAGTTGTTTGCTTTAAACTACTATTTGATTCATGTGCATCATTCAACGAACCAAGCAAACACTACATTCCTTTGTTATTATTACAACTGAATATACGCTCTGTCGATTTTACCACTCCCTGTTGTGTTCATGTGGAGTTATGCTTTTCCCATTCCCCTGAAAGAAGTGTAATTGTTGCCGCGTTTGCGCATAGTAATAGAGATTTTTTCGGTATTTAAAATACCAGAACTGCGGAATCCTCAAAACCAAATATGAAGTAGATATAAACACGCAAAAAGGCGCGTGGGCATTATTGTATTGATTCATGATTCAAGAAGATTGAAATGATTCCTTTACCTCAAGGCATGAGTTGACTCTCAGTTCGCGTCTGTGTAGGTGTGTGACACCATTATCTGAGAGATACTAAAGAGTTTTGAGGGAGTGTGCTTAGTAAAATACAATGGCTGCTTTTTTTTCAATTTACTAGCGTAAAACAAAAAAAGTATTTTTGAAATATGCTGTATGAACATTAAATTAACATATTTTCTTACTACTCTGCAATCTTATAAGAATATTCAATGGAGTGTTATGTCTTAAAGTATGCCAAGAGATGTATAATAGTGTATACAAACATATTAAAGAGCATAGTTTAATCTGAAATTTCTTTTGTTGCAGGTGAGAGATTTTTCGACCATCGATTACTTTCAAAAGCCCTCGATGCAGCATAAAGGTATTTTATTTAAACTTAGAAAACATTCATTGACCACGAAAAACATTGAAATGAAATTCATTTATTCTAGAAACTTTTCTTTCTTTCTTTCTAAAACATTCCTTTGTTATATCTCTATACCAGATAATACCATTCCTCAAAGTATTACGTCCGTAATTTGACCAATTAACAGTGTTCGAAATCGGAAGGTTGTCACTGGGACGTTTAATTTGTCCGCTACCGAGAATCCAATTACAAGGGTTGTCCCCTCTTCGCATAAGCACTGGCGAACGAATAAAATCTCCTCAATTACGCAAGTCAATGCGAGCCGCATCCAGGCGCGTGCAAAAAAGCCGTGCGCATTGTAGAGAAGGCTTTTTTCCATATTTTTTGTGTTGCGGTCAAATGGGACAATCAACATCCCGTTTTTAATTTGTCCAATCCGCCGGACACTTTACTGAGAAAACGCGCCAATTTTACGGAATACAGGGTGAAGCATGGAGCCCGAGAGAGGCGTTTTAAGTGGCGCGTCCTACCTGCATCTCCAACTAGGCGTAGACTTACTTAAATTAACAAAAGATATTGTTAGATGTGTTAATATAAATAGGTGGATTGAAATTGAATTTTAAGAGATCTATTAGTAGAGATGCCGTCTGTCCTCCTTTTGGAGGACATGCGCTCCTTTTTTAATATTGCCCTCCTGTTCTCCCTCCTTTTTAGATTTACATGGATTGTCCTCGTTTTAGGCCTGTTGAACTGAAAATAATACTTACATACTTTTAATGTGATTTAATTCATTAAAGGGATTTCACGTCTTCAATATGTACATTTTTATTCAAATAAATGGCCAATAACAATGGATCATTAGGCTTATTGTTTTAAAAAACTTATTTATGCTTATTGTTTGATGAATAACGAAGGTGAGTGCGGGAGCGAAGTTATCCAATCGGAAGCTTTCATTTTTAATGACGCAAAGTCTAATACGGTTTTTAAAGACTATTAATGGTTTGAAATTAAGTATATTGTCTATACATCGTGGAGTATAAAAATGTAAAATGTCCTCCTTATCATTGACATGTCCTCCTCTTTTTAGTAAAATGTTCTCGGCTGAGAAAAAGTTCTAGTAACCCTACCATTAGTAGCTGGGACGCATCCGATGTGGAAGATTAGTTTTTCAACCACCCCCAGAAGCCGATAAAACACACTACCAAATACTGATTTTTCTAATTTTCTCTAGTAAAGAAAAATCGTGCAATAATGTCAAAGTTATAAATAACTATAAAAACAAATAAAACATTTAAATTTTTTTATAAATGATTAATTATTTTTAGGAATATAAATTGACTAGTTTACGTCTAAAGCCTCACATTGAAAAGTATTCGTTGCCTGGCTGATAAGAGTGCTTCGGAAGATACGCGTTTAATATAGATATATTTATTCATTCCGATGACATTCTTTCTATCATACATAATATGTTATATACAATATTAAATATCCTTTCATGTTTGCCTATTTTTCATTTTAAAAACACTGAATATAATATAATGAGAATAACTGTACACTTAATTCTACTTTTACGCATTTTGTGGAATCAACTATGGGATACATTAGGTTTAGAATTACGACCTCTAACTTAACATTCACCTCGTAATATACCAGCGAAGACCATTTTCAGTTAAAATTCCGGACACTTTTACATTTGAACGTCAAACAATAATTATTATAACATTTAATTACATAGACATTCTTATAATAAATCTACTAAAGTCATGAAGAAAGAAAAATGAAAAATCTATCGCATTTGCTATTTTCAATATTTCAGATTGTATTCAGAAAGAGACTCCTAACTTCCCTTCACATTTATTCTATGCCATTTTTCTGTATTTTCTTCCTTTCATTCTGAGCCCGCAGCGGTTGAGCGTTCTGTTAAATTCTAATTAAATTCATGAGATCGATAAAAGAGCGTGTGGTTTTCTAGGAAAAGGGAAATGGGAGCTTTTCTTCGAATCACTACTAGATTATACATCTGAAGGACGGATGAAGTGATTCCGCAGACACCATGTTGCAACTGAATATTTTAATAAAATTTTCGTTATTGTTGTAAAACTATTATCAAAATATCTCATCATTCAATCAATCGAATGTATTCTTCTGGCTCTTGTATACAAAAATATTTCTCAAAATATTTGTTACGCAAATGTAACAAAATATTAATTGTAATAAATGTAATAAAATATTAATAAAAATAAACTCATTTTAGTTGTCCTAACTTGAATAGCTGCAAAAGCATTAAATCGTTTGAAGTCAACGTTTGCACTAAGCGACAAAAAGTAAAATTTGAGTTTTCAGTGTGAGTTCAACATAAATGAGTATGAATAAATCATTCGACAAAATTTGATGTTATGGAGAACAGTAATGTAATAATTTCCTACTTAATATGTTTGACAGTTGACCGGCACTGGTTCAATTGAAAATTAGTTCTGTTATGGGAAACGAATAAATTTCCGTGACGATGTGTCAGTCTGTGGTAACGATGAGATGTAACAAATATTGATGAAAATAATGCAAACCACAAAACTTTTCTGATATTTAACATATTTTCAATACACAAAAATGGGACGGTTATAATAAAACGTCATTGGAAAATTTGTCAATTTATTCAAAGCAATGTTCGCACATGTTTTGAGCATTTTACATATTTTTTGTGATCGTGACAAGGCACATAATGACACAAAATCACTAGATAGGATCGTTAATTACATAGTACATATATATGAAAAAGTATTATAAAATCATAACTATTATTTCCTAATTTACACGTAGTAACCAATAGAAATAAATGTAAAAGATATAATTCATTTTCATACTCAATTCTTTTTTATATGTTATTGTAGGTAATTACGAAACGAATACCGTAATACGTCTTATTACAATACTAGAGAAGTATCAAATGCGGCCTTTGGTCAGAGTTTGGTAGCCAATCAAGTATAGTAACAAGATGCTACGATATCAGTATTATACAATATTTTATCTACTTTGTAAAAATTAAAGTTTGAATATTTTAATTTAACTTGTTTGATATTGACTCAATGATTTCATTGACTGTTGATCCTGGTAGAAACATGACCAACTCATGGTGATAATAGTAGGAGACCATAGAGCATTTGAACATTATAAGAATGACGGTAGGACTGGCGTCGTATAGTTTTTTCTCTGATGTCACTTGTGAAACTGAAATGAGGTGGAATTTTGCTCTTAATTGGCTAATAACTAAAAAGTCACGAAACGCATTTCAGAAAGAATACAAGAAGCGTATAAGAAAGAAAATTAAACAGATTTCTGTAAGTATTCTATGAGAAGGAAAGTTAACCATATTTCTAAAAATGTCGCGATGGCATATTTTAATTTTGAAAGCAACAAAAGAGAAGCCCAGCTCAATGTTTACAAATCTGTAGTATTTGTCAAAACTGACTTACTTAACGGTGGGAACATATTTTTATGGAATACTGATATTTATAGTTACAACACTCGGCATAGAAATCATGTTCATCGAGTGTCAGTATCAACAGCTCACTACAAGAAATCCACATACAATACATGTACGTTACTTTACAACGCATTGCCAAATGAAATTGAACAATTAAAATTGGTACACAAATTTAAGTTAAAAGTTAAATATTTTCTGCTCCAAAACTGTTTCTATACAATTAGATACTATACTGATCGTCTAAAAGAAAAATAATGTTTACTTTAACAAAACAATGATATAGTACAATGAATTAGTTTACATTTGCATTGTATAATTTTAAAAAAGACTTAAATTCCTGTAACAAGTAATGTACTTCAGCTTCCGGATCAATGACCCCCATCTTGATCGGCTTTTTGTCCAGTTTCCCTGATCCATTGAGCAAATGCCGAGATGCCTTGATTTGCTTCTGAACGTAAATGTAGCTTCACTATGCGCACGTTTTGAGCTTTCCTTTTGCTTGTAGTGGTAGAAGAGCTTAGGGTGAGTTTCTATTTGTTAGCAATGAAGACAAATCAAATGCGTTCGTTTACCGTTAAAAATAATTTTTCTATAATTTGGCAACGAAAATATCTAGTTTTTGAAATGTTAATATCTCGCTTTTTTAAATTTATTATTATTATTATTATTATTATTATTATTATTATTATTATTATTATTATTATTATTATTATTACTATTTTTTCATCTTTCAACTATTAATAGTTAATAGTTGGGAAGGGATTCTGAAACTCAAGAAAGCGTGCACAGAAGATTTTCTCCCCCCATACGTCACATACAGTTTTTGACTGTTTTTGACTAAATAAATAAATAAATAATGTGATCTCATTACTCCATGCTACATAGCAGAATGTCAGTCAATAAAAATCTTCAATCATCTTGAACGTTTATCGCACTAGTAAATGTTTCCTTAGTAGAACAAAAAGTTTGGCGCTATACAGTTAATGTAATGCATTATCCTAACACTATAAGGGTTGTAAATACCAATGCAAATATTTTGAATCAAAATTTGATTACTTTATTGGAAACAATATCTTCAATGTTGGCAAAGAATGTCACAAGAATTTCTATAACATGTCAGAAAAAAGAGCATTACAGACTATGAATTGGTTGAAAACGGTACATTTGTTGCATTTACGAATATACAAAAACATTTTTGACAGCAATTTGTTGCCTTCATGTTTGCTTTGGAAAGAAATAAAGAAAAAATGTCTAATATATAAACGGTTAAAAATAAAAAGTGAGTTCTCTTGTTAGAATGAAGTAGTATTAGGAAAATCATTGTAATTGCCAATATATATATATATATATATATATATATATATATATATATATATATATATATATATATTGTTGTTGCGTAAATATTGTCAAGGGGTAGTGAGACACGAATTACTTGAAAAGTGACGAAGAAACTCACTGAAACTATGTGTCAGTTTATTACTTTAAAAATATACTTGTAATATTATTTCTATCTTCACATACATAACTTTAAAATTGAAAGCAATTTAAACTAAAGCAGAGATGTCGTTTCCTTTGAGAACAAGTATTTCCCCGAACAAAGTGCTTCTGCGATCTCAAAGAAAACAAACAGAAGGCGACGCGATCCGCAGAAGAGCTTCAGAAACAAATACTCCCATTCTCGACTCCATCGCGCGCTCCCCTCTCATCAACAGAGCGAATCCAACTTGACACGAAGCGAATCGTGAGGGTGTGGCGGCGGCGGGACGGTGGAGGGGGCAGGGCGCACCTTAGCCTGCATTCACATGGAGCAGGCGCGGAGGCGTCACAGGTATTCTCGCCGAGTTATTGAAAATTTCCCCGCGGTTGAAAGGGAAGGGGCGGCGGAATTCCATCTGCGAGCGACGCGATCGCGGCTCCCCGCTTGCAATCAATACGCTCTCCTCCTCGCCCCTCCCCCCCGCTGCCCGCCACCGCCGCCGCTCTCGAAGGGAATACTCCCGTTACACTCGGTAGCGGGAGAGGAAAGATAGAGCTAGGAATGGGGAACAGAGTGGCAAGGGGGAATACTCCGCTTTCCACTCGGTAGCGGGAGTGGAAGGATAGAGCCCGGAATGAGGAACAGAGTGGCAAGAGGGAATACTCCGCTTTCTACTCGGCAACGGGAGTGGAAGGATAGAGCCAGGAATGAGAAACGGAGTGGCATGGAAACATAGTCCACGTTGATCTCGGTAGCGAGCATGGGAGGATAGAGCTAGGAATGGTAAACTGACTGGCATGGGGGAATATTCCGCGTTACATTCAGCAGTGGGAGAGGAAGTATGGTGCCAGGGATGAGAAACGGAGTGGCATGGGGGAATACTCCGCGATGCGCTCAGCAGCGGGAGAGGAAGAATAGATCCAGGAATGGGAAACGGAGTGGAATGGGGGTACCGCGCGTTGCACTCGGCAGCGGGAGTGAAAGGATACCGCCGCGTTGCACTCGGCCCGAGAGTGGAAGGACAGAGCCAAGAATGGTAAACGAAGTGTCATGGGGGGAATACTCCACGTTGCGAGGTGTCGGCTGGGATTGCAGGAGAGTGAGGAAATGGTACGTTCGGGTCCGCGTTGCACTCGGCACCGAGAGTGGAAGGACAGAGCCAAGAATGGTAAACGAAGTGTCATGGGGGGAATACTCCACGTTGCGAGGTGTCGGCTGGGATTGCAGGAGAGTGAGGAAATGGTACGTTCGGGTGGCTTGGCAGTGGCGGCCAAGTGGGATGGTCAAAGCAGCTGTTGCACTCGTTGCGTCGAAACAATGGCAGAAAAAGTGAAGGAAGTGGCTGGACAGTCGTCAGGATGTAGCGGAAAAAATTGGAAAGAATGGAGGTAAGCTGGGGCGAGGAATCGGTGCCGATAGAGGGGAAGCGGGACCTGGGAATGGGTCGGCGCATAAGGCTCTAGCGGCATTGGTAGTGGCCACCTTGGCGGTGTCAGTGGAGGTAACCGGGGTGTGGTGGAGGGATGGCATCAAGACCTGTACCTGTAGCCGGGGTTGGCGGTGGAACGGGTAGACGATGGGAAAGGAGGTTGTGGAGACAATGGGGGGAGGTTAGGGGAAGAGGGCGGTTACGGGGGTGGCGGTGAAGGCAGAGGAAGCGACAGTCGAGGCAGAGGCAGCGGCGGAAGAGGGCAGACGGCAGTGACGGAGTTGGCCAAAGAGATGGTGGAGGCAGCGGCATAGGCGGCGGTGGTGGCGGCGGCGGAGGAGGTGGAGGCAGCGGAGGTATCTGTGAGGAAGCGGCAGTGGTGAGAAAGGTTCGGTCGGAGATGAGGATGCGGCGTCAGGGACAGACAGCGGTGACGAAGTTGGCCAAAACGATAGTAGGGTCAGCGGTGAAGAAGGCGGAGACGGCGGTGGGGGAGTTGGCGCAGGTGGCGGCGGCGACGGCGGACGCGGCAGTGGCAGCGAAGGCGGGGTCAAAGGCGGAGGCCGAGGTGGGGCATAGGTGGTGACGTGGGTGGCGGCGTGAGCGGCGGCATGGGCGGCGGCATGGGTAGCGGCGTGTGTGGCGGCGTGTGTGGCGGCGTGGGAGGTAGCGTGGGTGGTGGCGTGGGCGGCGGCGTGGGTGGTGGCGAGGGTGGTGGCGTGGGTGGTGGCGTGGGAGGTGGCGTGCGTGGCGGCGTGGGTGGCGGCATGGGTGGCGACGCGGGAGGTTGCGTGGGTGGTGGCGTGGGTGGCGGCATGGGCGACGACGTGGGTGGTGGCGTGGGTGGTGGCGTGGGCAGCGGCATGGGTAGCGGCGTGTGTGGCGGCGTGTGTGGCGGCGTGGGAGGTAGCGTGGGTGGTGGCGTGGGCGGCGGCGTGGGAGGTGGCGAGGGTGGTGGCGTGGGTGGTGGCGTGGGTGGTGGCGTGGGTGATGGCGTGGGTGGTGGTGTTGGTGGTGGTGTGAGTGGTGGTGTGGGTGGAGGCATGGGTGTTGACGTAGATGGAGGCGTGGGTGGTGGCGTAGTTGGTGGTGGCAGAGGCGGTGTCGGAGGTGGTGGCGGAGGCAGTGGCATTGGTGCGAGAGCCGAAGGGACGACGAGCGGCCACGGCGACAACGGCAGCGCGCCGGAGGCGTGGGCGTGGGCGGGGGCGGGGGCGGCCGTCGGTGGTATACCGGAATTACGCGGCTGCGCTGTCACTCCCGTTGGCTCGTTATGCGCGCATAATACGCGCCCGGCGCAGCGCGGCGCCGCGGGCGGGGTTTGAACGGGAGACCGTTGGCTCAATGGCCACGACGCCTCTGCGCAGTTGCCGTCGCCGGGGACGGCGTCGCCCTATCATTATCCCCATCTGTCAGTCGGACGGGGGTGAAGTGGCCACTTGCAGGCCTAGGCGTTCCGTCCCACAGACACGAAGTGGCACCGATCATTGATGTCTCCCTTTGATCATGGCTCTCTCCAATATTGTGTATTGTCCGCCTTTATATCTTCGGTGTCAAATTTCGTTCTATTTTCTTTTATTTACTTACATTACATTTATTTTAATTAATGGTTATAGGCTTTCTCCTAGTTATATCTATTTTTATTGAATTATGTAAGCAACCTGTCGAGTTTTCTGTCTAATTGTGTTGCCACCTCTTCATTCCAATCCTTACCCAAATCATTCGCACAATTGTTTCAGTGCCGGAGCCATAGCAACCATTGTATGTTCACTATTATGTAAGAGAATGTATTACCGCTATTAGTCACGCCACTCCTCCTTGATATCCATTTCATTGTCACCCATCAATAGAGTTATCAAGACCACCATCTCTCTTCAAACATAACCAGACTCCGTAGATACCCATTTCTGTCATTTCCACAAGCATCTCATTCATTGTCAATAATGCCAACTTCATCCCCATCACTTTGATTTTCTATCATCATCCCTGCTTCCTTCTCTTCCTTCCTCTGTTCGTACATTATTGTGTTGTCTTACGACGTCTGCGAGATCCGCGAAGAGGATATTCCACCCACCCCCACACCCCGACTCGCCTTCCACCACACATGTGGACGCATAGAGCTCCCGAGGCGTGTATGGGCGTATCTATAGACCAAGCAGCACCCCTCCCACGTGTCCACCGATCCAGAATGTCCCCCATCTCCCCTCCTATAAGGGAAACCTACCTCCCCTCGCCTCCTCCTTCACCTCCCCACTCCATCCCTTTCCCGCACCATCTTCCCCTGCCCCTCTCCTCAGTCCTCAACCCCCATCGTTCCCCTATCCCCTCCATAACATCCCTTCCCCGATGGCACCCCACCGCACGAAACCGTCCGGCACACAATCCCTCTCTGAGGCCTATTGAAAACTCGTGAGTCTATTGTGGGGCCACGCACGGTGTTTCCATAATTAGCGTTGTAGCGACGGATCGGCCCAGAGGCTTGCCAATGTCCATTGTGGGCAGTGGAGTGGGATTTGTGACGCTAGTGGCCTCGAGAGGGGGAGGAAGGAGCGTAGAAATTAGGCGGAGGTAGAGATCTAACTAGTTTGATTATTTTCGTTTTTCCTTTGGTCGTAGAAAAGGAAAATAAATTCTGAATGTAGATTTTTCTATGAAAAATTTAAACTCTAGAGTTTTCAATTTTTTACAGGTATCTCCTCTTAATAACAATTATTTCTTCAGAATAATCATAATATTTTTTTCCATTACAAATGGACTTGCATATGCGCTGACTCTCTATAACCACTTATGATACTTTTACAGAAAAGAGTTTTATACTATTATTATACAGACATAAGGTATTAACCCAAATCTTTGACACGCACACATATTAGTACACAAGTATGAGTATGAGAGCAGAATTTTTTTCCTGAAAAAAACCACCCCTTTGGTTTCTATGTGTATAGTGTACGTATATCATCATATTTTTTTCTTATCAATCATTTTAAATTTGAGTATTATTTCTCCGAATGTTTTCTAGTTTATGGTAGAGATAATTACTATCAAAAACATTCTACTTATGATGACATTAGAAAAAGAATTCTAGTTCTGTATAGGAGAAATTACCAATTCTCTGTATTCTCTAGCATTTACTCGTAGTACTATTGTTTGATTTGATTTTTTCGTTTTTCCGGGCGCGTATACTGCTTTGGTCTTTAGTCCCGTTAGTGTAGTTCATGTTTTTTCTCGGGAGATGGCGGTGATTTCCCCTCGCTGGATGGCGAGATCCGGCGCCGCCCTACCGTCGGCTAGTGGGGTTTCCCCCTAACCAGGACTCTCCCACCAGCGGGGCACTGCCCCAGCCGTTACAAGCTCTGAGCTCCCGACCGGTCTCCCGGAGTATGTGGTAGTGTAGTGCATGTTAGTGTAAGTGTGTGTGGGTGCAAGGGGAGATGATAGGACAACGAAGAGGAAGGACAGATCGCGCGCGGTCCGTGGCCCATTTGTTAGGGTACTACTCCGGCATTCGCCTGGTGTTGATCGGAAAAAACACGGAAAACTACCGATCAGACCAGCCGGCTGCTATATTTCTCTCCAGACAGCGACTGAATTCGACATAGCTGAAAAGCTAGTGTCGAAAATCCTGCCACCGTTAGGATTCGAACATAGGGTCTCCCGGTCACAGGCGCTGCAGTGACATCAGTTGATGCACTGAGCTACCGCTCCCGGTACGTACTATTGTACTTTCATGGCTGCAGACTGCTTATTTTTGTATCTAGAACCTTAAAAAGATGCTTTGCACCGAGGCAGACTTCGAATCTCAAGGTTCTTTAGCCCATAAAATTGGGAGTCGCCTGTGGCCAAAAAATCTAATAACGCCTGTGGTGTATACAAAACTTTATGGTTTACTAGTTCATTGCTGAATCAAACGATAATTCGAATTTTTCAATATGACTTGCATCAAAAGTGAAAAGACACATTGCAATTGTCAATTGTCAATATGGCATCAGATAATCAAAAGAGAATGAGAATCTAATTACTATTGCATACTCATAGTTGTACAGGTTTGTTTGTACAAAACGAAAGATAATTGTAAAATTCCACCGGAAATTCTCAAAAAAGCTAACAGAGTTACCGATAATTCTTTTCAGTAAGGTCTCAAGACATACTTGAAAACGAGAAGGAAGTACTTGAGAAAATGATGGAAAATAACAGTGTGAATTGCATAAATAAAACAGCACATATAGTTTATTTACGTATATTCACGAAAGCTATTTAGAAGATTCAATTACATAAAAAATAATATTTTGAGATGTTTATGTTGTGCTTCTGCAATTATTATTATTAATAGTAGTAGAACTCAATAATCATCTGTGAAATATAATTCATAACAAATAGATAAAAGTGCATGAAGGGAATTTCAATTTCATGGGAACATTTCAAATTACTATTTTTTTATTTTTCCACCAAAATAAAATTCATATAAAGTTACTTTCTTATTTCACCTTTTATTATATCTTTATTCATTTATTTTCTGGATTTTTAAGTTGAATAAATTGATAAAAAGTAAAAGTTATTTATTTTATTGCTAGCGGTGCGAGAATCCGTAGCGAATATCCAAAAGGCTGGTGCGGGAATAAAGAATGGCATGACCCAGAAGGGTTATGCATTTTGTTTCATATCGGTAAACAAAATGTTTTGGACAAGTAAATCATTAATAATATTTCGTTTAGCGACAAGAAGAACATTTACTGGTTTACGAACCAGCATTGAATCGCAAATTCAAAGGAACGAATCAATTCGACCGAAGAACGATTAAGAAAAAGCGGAATCATCTAATAGCAAAGAAGAAAATCATTCGGCAAAGCGTCCCGCAACATTCGCAAAGTGGTCTTTTAACACACAGTAAAGAACTAGTAAACCATAGTAATAATAATAATAATAATAATAATAATAATAATAATAATAATAATAATAATAATAATAATAATAATATTTCATCTAGCGACAAGAAGAGAATTTACGGATTCACGAATCCGTGTTTGACCGCACCTTCAAAAGAACGAATCAATTCGACCTTATAACGTTTAGGAATAAGAGAAATCTTCTAACAGCAAAGATGAGAATCATTCGGCGGAGCGGCTCGCAACATTCGCGGAGTGTTCTTTTAAGCAGCGCGAAATGAAAGTGGAATGAAGCTGTCCGTCCCGTCCCGTTCCGTCCCGTCGTCCCCAGCACTCTCGCGAAGTAATGTAGGCCACTGCGATTTAATCCCCGCAAAGTTCACTGTTGCCTTCTCGCAGAACATTGCCAAGTTTCCGGGAGTCACAATGAGCTGCCTAGTTTATATGAATTTCCTTAAGAGTCTTTGGCATGAAGTAAATGGATTCATTTTTCAGAAAAGTTTGCTAAAGCGCGGCTTCTTTGCTGAAAATAAAGTATAGTATATTTGGTTACGAGTTCTTAATGTTTCAATATAAAAATTAAAGCGTCATTAGGTTCTGTAACTTGGGTGCTCTTTAGTAAGAAAAGGAAATTCAATTTTTCCGATGTGCAATAAGCTGGACAAGCCAAGTTTTTCTTTTTTTATTTGCTTTATTATAATATTAGACATAAATACACATAAGAATACCATTTAGAAATGAAGTGCAAATTTATTTTGTTATGAAACATAGTATTATTCTGGAATTTTATTCACGTGAGAGCTATTTTCAGTTATTTATATTATGTTAATATAATTATATTCTACATATAGTAATTGGGTAACTAGCATGATTACATATATCTGGTATAACTTGTTGAATAAAGCGAACTATCATTCCATGCAACTGGGGGAATTGGTCATTTTCTTGTATCGTATTTCACGTTTATCTAATGAAATTTTAAAAAGGTAAAATTAATGCATAAAGTATTTTTAAAACTGTTTAAAGCATTGGAAACGATAGTGTTGTTACAATTTTTTAATTTGTTGTTAAAAAATCTTTTTAAATGACTTAATATCGAAAATCATTTTAAGTAATTATTGGGCAAATATTTCTAAGAAGTTGATTGTAAAAGGTATAAGACCCCTCCCTTATTTCTTAGTCGAAGAGATCATCATCAAATTAACTTCAGTGAAGATGTAGAGCGACGTTCATTATGAACTAAGTGCATTGCGCCCTTCGACTCTGCATTGTATAGAAACTCGACACAGATTATTCTACCAATGAACCACAATAGAGAAGTAAATTGATATTAGCGACAATGCGAGCGCAACAGTAGTTGTATCGCAGAGCTCCTCGCCGCTCGTTATTCTCATAGCCGAGGATAGAAGCCAGCTGAAATTAGGAGTGTCTTTGCCCAACCCGCCGCCTTGTGTGCCGTGTCTACGGCAGCCTTTCCGCGGAAGATCCGTCATTAGGGCTGCCTTAGAGCTTTGGGGCGACTGCGGCGCCGGAAGCAGGGAGGCAAGGGCGGTGGGGCAGGGGGAGGGTGGAGATGGGATAGCCTTGGTAGGGAACTCGCAGAACGATGGGACAGGTAAGTGCCGGTGAGAAGCGAGTTGTTATAGGGTGGGATGGACAGAGTGAAGAACGTGTTGGGGGAATAGGAATAAATACATATTAAAGGGGGAAATAGTTTGATCAGAGATGGGGTGAAGGAAAGAAATGAAGCAAGTGAGGCCTATGGTGCAGAAGGAGCAGGAGGAGATGGGGAGGAGAGGTGTAGCAGACCAACAGCGTAGGAAAAAACTGGGTTGGTTGAATACAAGGAGAGGATTTTGGATCGGTCACGTTAGAGAGGTAGGTGGTGAGAGTGATGTGGGAGTTGTACAAGTGAAGGAGGGGAGAAAGAGGAGGGGGGCGAGGAGGGAGGGGGAGTGGGAGGTCTCTGCTTAACCGCGCCGTTCCGCGCCGCCGCGGGACCGTCAAAGGCTCCGTTTTGGGCCCCTTTTCCTCAGTCCTCCGCGTCCGGCCCCGAACCGCCCTGTCCCGCTTTACTCGCGCTCCTGCCTCAGCCACCCGCCGCCTCGTCCCTTACCCCGCCCCGCGCCCCGCTCCACCCCTGAGCGACCGCCGCTTACAGGGCACAGCGGAAAAGCTCGCCTGTTGTCCGCAGTGGGTAAGAATGCAGCGAGTACTTGGTAATAATGATATTTTTAATTCACTTTTTGATCTTGGGATTTTTGATCTGACAATGGGATCAATTTGATATACGAATAATTATATTATTCAAACATTAGGTTTTAAGGGACTTCATTGTCATTCATTCACTAAGCGTATGAAATACGCAATTGCATGAAAACTTTTAAATTCCTGTACACTAAAAACTGCATTAAAATGCTAATCTTCTAATGAGTTTTGTTACATATCACAAACGAAAAGACTGCTGCTTGCTTTCACGTAGTGTTTTGAAATCATCAGAATAAATTTTCCCGTTTAATTTTGAAAATGAACATTGCAGCATTCTTCTCCGTGTACATTATAATAAGGTATATTTGATACTCCCAAACATTAATACTCAACAATTAGTAAAATTGTTCATTGCTATTTGGTTACGTTTCGATCCTCTATTTACGGGAAGATTGTCTTAAAGTCTATTTTCTAAGATATTTAATATCGTTTCAGACAAATCTGAGACAATGCGCTTTCATGGGGTTCTGTACAAGACGTTTGTCCCTTTAATGTTGCGTGTCGTGCGCAAAAGTGTCGTTCGCCCAGTGTGCGGCGCCGCTGCAGAGGGGCGGGGCGAGGCGCCCGGCGAGTGGGAAGTGGACGGCGGCGCACGGAGCGGCAGACGGCGCGGAACGACGCGTTTTCCGGCCACCGAGCGCGCTCCAAAGAGCAACCGGCGGCGGCGCTGGAGGCGGTGGCCGCGGCCGTGGTGGGAGCGACGGCGGAGGCGGAGCCGGCGGGGGTTGCGAACGCGCTGGGGATTGCGTTGCCGGCAGGGGAGGCGGGAAGGCGGGGGTGCGTGGGGGCGGCGTGGGCGGTAGAGCAGTGGGTGCGGCATGGGCCGTGAGGGCGGCGTGGGCGGCGTGGGCGGCGTGGGCGGCGTGGGCGGCGTGGGCGGCGTGGGCGGTGTGGGCGGCGTGGGCGTCATGGGCGTCATGAGTGTCGTGGGCGGCGTGGGCGGCGTAGGCGACGTGTGCGGTGTGAGCTGTGTGGGTGGCGTGGGCGGCGTGGGCGGCGTGGGCGGCGTGGGCGGCGTGAGCGTCGTGGGCGGCGAGGGTGGCGTGGACATCGTGGGCGTCGTGGGCGATGTGGACGGTGTGGGCTTTGTGGGTGTCGTGAGCGTCGTTGGCGGCGTGGGCGACGAGGGCGGTGTGAACGGTGTGGGGGCGTGAGCGTCGTGGGCGACATGGGCTTCGTGGGTGGCGTGGGCGGCGTGGTTGTCGTGGGCGTCGCACGGTGGTCTGAAGAGGGCCGAAACGCGCGCATAGGCACCAAATTTTATTTTGTGAAAAACGGTTATTTCTTGGTAAATGTCAATTCTACATACTTCAAATGACTGGAAACCAGGAAAAATAATAATTTTTATCAATGCTTACAGCCATACGACGCCCTCAAAGCCAAGCGTTTCAGCCGAAGAAAAATTCGGCTACCCAAGCAATGAAAATATACCTATCTTTGATTGTTTATAACTCTTTTCCTAATCAACTTTTCAACTTCCAGAAATGATATGCACTTTCATATACCTTTCTAAATATATTAAAGCAGTTTCAGCGTCTTTTTTTTTTTTATTTTTCATTAAATTAATTGTTACGTAATTAAGGTATGTAAAAACTGCTCATTCTTTTGAATAAGTAAATTTTCACAGGCGATTAAAAAAAACAACCAAAAACACTCCCCCAAAATTAATATATATTTTTAAGTGAACATTATTGAACAATTTTCTGTTAAGATCAGCTGCCCCGATCTGCCCCTTTCAAAATTATGACCGTTTAAAGTTTGCATTAAGTGTTTGGAAAGAGCACCATTACCTCCGGACATAACACCGAAATCGTTTACTTCTTGAAAATTTATTATCTTCTCAACTCTCAGATTTTCATTAATTACATAACATTTTCAATATCTTTTCAAAATTGTTCCTTCTTTCAATTTACTAAATTTCTGTGTTTTTCAATCAATTTAAACATCTGTAGAGTTGAAACATGCAATAAGTGAATTTTGACGGGCAATAACATTAAAACATCTGAACACATCTCGGCCAAATCAATGCATGTTATTAATTGAACAATTGTAAATATTTTTACATTGATAACAACCACCTTGGTTAACGTCTCTCAAAATGGCGTCCATTTATAGTTTACATCACGAGGATGAAAAAAGCGCCATTCCCAGAACTATGTGATCTTTGACGGACAATTACACAAAATCGATTAAAAACACTTCTTTGAAATTAATAACTATTAATAATTGGACATTTGTTGATGTTTTTGCGTTAACAACAGCCGCCCTGGCCTGCCTGTTTAACAATAGTGACCATTTAAAGACTACATGATGAGAATTGAAAGAAAGCGCCTTACCAAAAGTAAGTGATTTTTGACGGGCAATTACAAAAAGACAACTAAAAACACTTCCATGAAATTAATAAATATTATTAAGGGGACATTTGAGAAAATATTTTTGTTAATAACAGTCGCCTCGGCCTGCCTTTTCGAAAATGGCGAAGGTTTAAACTCTACTTGACCAGCTTTGAAATAATGTGCCATTTCTAATAACTAAGTGATCTTTAACGGGCAATTAAACAAAAGCAAGTAAAAACAGTTCCATGAAATTGATAACTATTATTAAATGGACATTTGTTAATATTTTTTCGATAATATCAGCCACCTCGGCTAGCCTCTTTTAAAATGGCGACCATTCTAATTTACATAACGCGGTTTTAAAAAAAGCGCCATTCCCAAAACTAAGTGATTTTTGACGGACAGGTACACGAAAACGACTTAACAAATTTCTGTAAAATTAATAAATATTATTTATTGGACATTTGTTGATGTTTTTTCCTCAACAAAAGCCGCCTCGGCTAGCCTGTTTTAAAATGGCGACCGTTTAAAATTTTCATAATGAGGATTGAAAGAAAGCGCCTTACCAATAGTAAGTGATTTTTGACGGGCAATTACACAAAAATAACTCAAAACACTTCCATGAAATTAATAAATGTTATTAAGGGGACATTTGATAAAATACTTTCGTTAATAACAGTCGCCTCAGCCTGCCTTGTGGAAAATGGCGAACGATTATACTTGAAGTGCTTTGAAAGAAAGTGCCATTTCTATTAACTAAGTGGTCATTGACTGACCATTATAAAAAAAACAGAAACATCTCCGTGAAATAAATATAGGACTTGAAATGAACAATTGTAAATATTTCTTCGTTGCCCTGAATTGCCTCCCTCGGTGGACGCGCAGTCAGCAGTCGAAGCGTGAGCGCTGGATGTCATGTCAGAGGTGGCGCGCAGGGTGAAATGATCCGGACAGGAAATGACCTCTGGCATATGCGTAACCGCGACTGCTAAAAATAAGACTCAAGGGACATGAAGATAAGTCTCACAGGAAGCCAACTCAGGCGGCCAGATCTCTGGCATTTCCATATCATGAAACACATCATTTTCCGGCTTTTGGTCCAAAGCATCCATGCGCCACCTTTTGACAGGTTAAGTAACATAATAGTGAAATAATATGAAATGATTAATTATTATTTTACATTATAAATGGAAAACGAGTAGTACAATTGTTACAGTGTAAGTCACTACTACTATTAGTATATACTATTTATTCCTTTTACTACCTAAAGAACATTTTTTTTACGGTTTTTCTACTTTTGAAAACTATTGTTAAAAACATTTTATACACTATCTCTACCTAATTTTCAACACATATTCCCTTGAGTCATGGAATAAATGCTTATAATAACCTTTTTTTACTTCTGAACAAATAAATGAAGGTTTTATTCATCTTCAATAATGTCTGATAAAGAATAGTATTTTTTGACAAATAAATAAACAATATGAATTATGAGGAATAATATTATTTTACACTTAGAACATGTTTCAATAGAATTATACTTAAAGAACCGTTTTAAATCCACTAAATAAATAGTTATTTAACTTAACATCCTATGCGCGCGATTCGGCCCCGTTCAGACCACCGTGCGTCGTTGGGCGGCGTGAGCGGCGTGAGCGCTGTGGGCGGCGGCAGGTGGCGGGGACGGCGGGGGAGGTTGGGTGGCGAGGGAAGCGAGGTGGCGGGGGGGCCAGGCGACGGGGGAGTTGGGGCGGCGGGGGTGGATGGAGCAGAGGGGGCGGCGGGTGCGTAGAGGGCGGACGGAGACGCAGAGGTGGATGGGGCGGCGTGGGCGGGATCAGTGGAGGCGACTTCATGGTGGTGGTGGTGATGGAGGCGACATGCAGAGATGGCAACTAACGCGTTGGGGTGCAGCGGGGGTGGCGGGGGATCGGTGGTGCTACAGTCGGTAATAACGAAGGACGGGCGAATCATACAGAGAGTTGTACGTGGTGACAGCTGGAGAATTTAATGGAAGAGGCAAAACGTTCAAGAAATGGTGATGTCGTGGTCGGAGACAGATCAGGGATAACTGAAAAATCGATCGAACAGCAATGGAGCGAAGAGAAGGAAGGTTGTGATGTGAGAGAAGTGACAAAGGGGCATAAAGAATCCCGATGCTCTTGAGTACGGGAACAGAAGAAGCACTATACCCACAATTAGAATAATGTAAAATGGAGACTCTTCGAAAGAGATGAATGCAGTGCCTACGGATTATATACACTGGAATTGTCGTAACATGCGCTAAAGGGGCAGGGAAACAGAAATCCAAGAGGGGAGTTCAGATGTAACTACATGGAGATAGAATAGCAGAAAGGCGGTAATATTTGTGAAGGATGTGGAAGGCGTGTTGCTATGATGATGGACGCCAGGTTCTCAGTCACAGAGGGAAGCTGAGGTCGATAGAAGTAGCAGAATGTTCAAGAAACACAGACGTACATAAGTGAAATATTTGAGAGTTGTGGGAGATATTCTTAGAGACACAGGTGAGATGTCGGAAGGATAGCGCCGGCGACTTGGATGGAAAAGAGAGTGGTGATTGTTCTTGTAATAAAGTAACGTGACGAGTGTCGATGGAGTTACGGTCAGTGACGGAAGCGGTCGGTTTCGGTAGTTGTGATGGCGACAGTCAAGGAGAATTCGGAATTAAAATGAAAGAGAGTGATATAGAGAAATAGAGCATCTTCGATGCCAGACATTTTCGATGTTGAGGTATTTCGAGCAATAGATTTTGATATGAATGGTGGTTTTTACTAGTGGAGACTTCAGAGGTGCAGGGGGTAGGGCGGTTGAGTTGTAGGTTCTGTGAAGGGAGTTTAGGCGAAAGAGTTGGTAAGGGCAAATTGACGGTCTTTGGCAGCGATGAAAGGAATTAAACAATGGTTGCGTTGGTTGTTGCAGTGGTGCAGTGGTGGCGCAGGGATCAGTGGCAAAGACACGGGCATGGAACGAGTCGATTGGGGAGGCTTGTATCAGATCAATTGATGGAGTGGTAATGATAAACAGAAAATCACACCGGGAGCGGTAGCTCAGTGTATCAACTGACGTCACTGCAGCGCCTCTGACCGGGAGGTCCTAGGTTCGACGGCGGCAGGATTTTTGACACTAGCTTTTTCAGCTAGGTCGAATTCAGTCGCTGTCTGGAGGAGAATTCTAGCGGCCGGCTGCTCTGATCGGTATTTTTCCGTGGTTTCTCCGATCAACACCAGGCGAATGCCGGAGCAGTACCCTACCAAACGGGCCACGGACCGCGCGCGATCTGTCCTTCCACTTCCTTGTCCTTTCCCCTTACACACACACACTTACACTAACATGCACTACACTACTACATATTCCGGGAGACCGGTCGGGAGCTTAGAGCTTGTCCCGGCTGGAGCGGTGCCCCGCTGGTGGGAGAGTCCTGGTTAGGGGGAAACCCCACTAGCCGACGGTAGGTCGGCGCCAGATCTCGCCATCCAGCGGGGGAAGATCACCGCCATCGCCCGAGAGAAGAACATGCACTACACTAACGGGACTAATGACCGACGCAGTTGACGCGCCCGAAAACACGAAAAAACCAAACCAACCAAACCAATAAACAGAAAAACATATGATAAGAGAGAGAAGAGGATTGTATTGTTGAGAGCTGGAGCATCTTCTGCAAAGATTCCAGAATGGCGAAATGAATGAAACAGCGGCCCTAAAGCGAACCCGGAAGCGATGGGGACGGAAGTAGCAGGTTCAATGTCGAGATAGGCGATGAGGTTCAGCGACGGGTGTGAGATACAGACTTGAGCAGCAGCTGGATTAAATTGCGCGGTGAGGCAGAGGAAATGAGCGTCGAGATTGAGCGTCGGTGTCGAGCGTCGGCGTTGACCGCTGAGATTGATCACCAGAGTTGAGCACCGGGTTTGAGATGCGAACCAGGATACTCGGGGCGCAAAATATTCAGGTGGTAGAAAATCATGAGTACCGCGGGGAGCATGAGGATCAATGAAGGGCCGACCAAGGATGAAGAGACTGTCTCAGGGACTGCAGGGATGCCAACTTTGTGGAGAACCTAGTGGTTGTGGTGGCAAAAGTACAGCAATCTGTACCGAGAATCAGAACAGATAAGGAAACTCGAAAGGGGAATAAATGTTCATCTAAAAGGATGTGAGAGACCTATGTCAAGGAGGGAAAAACAAATTTCTACAATTGATTGTTCCAGCTTGGCTAATGCCTGTGAAGTGAGTTTGGATATACAGAAAGTTGCAACACAAGTTAATTGAAAGGAAATAGCTTATAGAGACTATATTTTATAGTACTATAGTGATAGATTATTCTCCTATGAAGTTGATACCTGGTACCCCCAATATGCACAAAATTACCTATCTGTTACGTCCCAGACATTAATTGGAAGTTCGTGTTCGGAACTCTTAAAGCTAAAGGTATCAAAATACCTTTCTTAGATGTTCTAGTAATAGTTTAAATTTATTTTTATGCGAATCGATGCTATTTTTCTATAGCGACGGAATGTTTAGCAGTTAAGGGAGACTGATATAAGTACCCAAAATCCCTTCTTAAATATAAAACTGACCTGATATGAAATGGTTATTTTAAATTATTCGCCTCTCAGAGCCGAAATCATTTTAATTTATGTTAGATAATGAGCTTTCGAAATTAGGTGTTTGAAATTAGTTTTGTCGTGATATGTTTCCGGATGATGATTGTTATGAGACAAGATTTTGTTTAGCAGGATTACAGAGTTTGTTAATATCAATATTTGTTATTTGGCTAACCCTTACATTAAAAATCAGATGATAAAAACCTTAAAATTCATAAACTAAATAAGACAACATTTTTTAAGGCACGAGTGGTAAATTTATTACACAAACTACTGAAATTAACTGCAGTTAAATAATCAAATTACTGCTTTACTAGTTTGTTAATTCTTTTGTTCCACATGGAATTTGTCAGTAATTAACTAATTTTTCCGTTAATTTTTTAAAACACAATTTTGAGAATTACAGCATACTGGTAGTACGAGCACGTAGTCTCACATTTTAATTTTGTGTGGTGCTGAGGTGGATTTATTTTTGCTCTCTGGCCGCAAATAACTAACTGCCGCTCAGTGCGCCAGTGAGGCACAAAGTCACGCAGTGTATGTTTGTGACGTAACTAAATGTAATTTCCGTTATACCAACTCTGTCTTCATAGAAACAGCGAGATGAATTTTGTTAGTAACGAAAAATGTTAGTTTGAAAGCCTTAGGCAATACGTTTCACGTGTGAAAATAACATGTAGAAATAGAATTCGGTTTAAAATGGTCGCACAATTGTTCGTTTTCCAGAATACTGCTAACATCAGTTAGATAGTGTATTAAACCAGCTCACAATTCACGTGTCAACTAATGAAAAACAATCATTCATGTCAATAATGAATTGTCAGCCAACTTCAGTCCGCAACTTAACAGAATGTGTATGCAACAAAAAGCGCCTGACAGATAGGCTATCCCGCTGAACATCGCTGTGAGGCGGTGTTACAAGCTTCGAGAAAAAAACACTACTTAGAAACGTTAATAATCTTGCTATAACATTATTGAAAAACATTCAAAAACATATTACTGTTTTCGAAATATTACTCATCAACATTTTTCTAATGTATGTAAAATTTATCTTATTATATAAGATTAATTTTATATTCACTAGAAAAAAATTGATGCGTTATATTGAATTGTTTTGGGGGTATTTGAAAGCACGTATGTCGATTTCTTTTTACCTTAAGATTTCGTCAAAATAATGATTGATTCATGAAGACAGACATTCCAAAACAAGTTTTTTTCGCATCAATGATTGATATTAATTATTAATTCGCGGAAATGGATTTGTCATAAAATGTTTAGCTACATTTATCCTTGTACATTATTTATTGTCGAATAGGACATTATGTTAATTTTCTGAATACTTTTCTCGAAGTTGTACGTACTTTTAATTTCATACAAAGTGCTGATTAATATTAATAGGGGAAGAAAGCAGATCATTAATTGTTGGGCGAAAGGATCGTGAATTTCAGTGCCTTCAAATATAGGGGCTCATCGCTTATAAAAATTACAAAGCAATTAGCAGATAAGGATATTTCGAGAAGCTATCATTCATACAAATCATATTTGAAGGCATAGCATCATGAAGCTTTGACCGGGAGAGATGGTTCAGGGCATCAACTGATGTCACTGCAGTCCCTCTGACTGAGAGGTCCTTGGTTCGAGTCACGACGGCGACAGGATTTTCGATAATACCTTGTCACCTAGGTCGTATTCACTCGCTATGTGGAGGATAATTCTAAAGAATGTCTGCTCCGATCGGTAGTTTTCCGTAGTTTCTCCGATCAACATCAGGCGAATGTCGGAACAGTACCCTAACAAACGGGCCACGGACCGCGCCTCATCTTTCCGACTTCTTCCTTGTCCTATCCTCGCCCTCCACACACATACACTTAACATGTACTCCCCTAACACACATGTCGGTAGACTAGTCGGGATCTTAGAGCTTGTTCCAGCTGGGGCTGAGTCCCGTTGGTGGGAGATACGTCGGGGAAAATCCCGCTAGCCGACGGAAGGTCGGAGCCGGATCTCACCATCGAACGGGAAAAATCACCACCACCTCTCGATGAAAAAACGTGCACTAAAATTACGGGACTAATACCCCCTGTAGTTGACGTGCCCGAAATCATTAACAATTAATCAATGAAGCTTCCTTGCAAAGGTAGTTCATTTCCAGAGTCAATATCGCGCTTCCCCTTGGAGTTAGGGCGAGTGTGTGAGGGCGCCGGCCTCTGGCAGCGGAGACGCCGCTGGAAGCTCTGATTTGCCAACCTCTGGGCCTGGAACGCGTTGGGACGCAGCCCTGGGCGGTCTCACGCCCGGGGAGTGGGCTGACACGGGGTCTCCCCGGTGCATTTAACGGAATCTGCGCGTTCCGCCCCTGCCCAGCACCTCCAGGGGCGCAACGGAGACCTTTGCTGCACTCGCCTTTGCCACCACCGACCTCCCGGCCTGCCTCTCTCGCCCTGCCGCCACGGTCCCCTGGCTGCCTTCGTCGTCCCGCTGCCCCGCCACACCACTAGCCCCCGTCCCTCCCCGCCGCCCCGCCGCCCCGCCGCCCCGCCGCCCCGCCGCCCCGCCGCCCGCCGCCCCGCCGCCCCGCCGCCCCGCCGCCCCGCCGCCCCGCCGCCGCCGCCCGCCGCCCCGCCGCCCCGCCGCCCCGCCGCCCCGCCGCCCGCCGCCCCGCCGCCCCGCCGCCCCGCCGCCCCGCCGCCCCGCCGCCCCGCCGCCCCGCCGCCCCGCCGCCCCGCCGCCCCGCCGCCCCGCCGCCCCGCCGCCCCGCCACCGCCCGCCCCGCCGCCGCCCCGCCGCCCCGCCGCCCGCCGCCCCGCCGCCCCGCCGCCCCGCCGCCCCGCCGCCCCGCCGCCCCGCCGCCCCGCCGCCCCGCCGCCCCGCCGCCCCGCCGCCCCGCCGCCCCGCCGCCCCGCCGCCCCTCCGCCCCGCCGCCCCGCCGCCCCGCCGCCCCGCCGCCCCGCCGCCCCGCCGCCCCGCCGCCCCGCCGCCCCGCCGCCCCGCCGTCCCGCCGCCCCGCCGCCCCGCCGCCCCGCCGCCCCGCCGCCCCGCCGCCCCGCCGCCCCGCCGCCCCGCCGCCCCGCCGCCCCGCCGCCCCGCCGCCCCGCCGCCCCGCCGCCCCGCCGCCCCGCCGCCCCGCAGCCCCGCCGGCCCGCCGCCCCGCCGCCCCCGCCGCCCCGCCGCCCCGCCGCCCCGCCGCCCCGCCGCCCCGACGCCACGCCGCCACGCCGCCACGCCACCACGCCGCCCAGCCCCACCACCGCCGTCCCCCCGCCGCCCGCCTCCCCGCCGCACCTCAATTTCTGTATTATCCAACCGTACGTACAGCCGCCGGCTACTGCCCCACCAACTCCATTCCCATCGCACCCGCTTCGACCCTTTGCAGCTTCTTTACTTTCACTGCCTCCGACGCCCGGCCGAAGTCACCGTTGTCTCCCTCCCAGTAGCCACCGCCTATTTACTCTAAGACACCTCTAACTCTTCCAACTCCGTTCCCATCGCCCTCGCCGTCCTCGCTTCTCTCGGTGCCGCTACTACTCCACCCACCGAAGGCGCCAGTCTGCAAATCCCCGCGGTTTAAATTGCTTCTACCGCCGGAGCGCCAGAGAGACGGCAGAGATGGTAAAGGCACGAACTGAGATCCAGATAGGTAAAGAAGGAAGCGGGAGATTAACGTAGGGATGTGGTAGAATGAAGAGGGTTTGAAGAGATAAACATGCGTAAGAATCTTAAGTAACCATCCACAACAATGATCAACGGCAGGGGATAGGGAGGAAGTGGATTACACATAAAGATGAAGCCAATAGGTGACTGGGAGACGTTATGTACAGGTATTGAAAAGATACTTGTGAAAATAGTGACAAAAGCGGACACGGCGGACATGGTGAGGGAGATTTGGTATTTGTTTCTTCAGTAGGTAAAATCTTGAAATTATTGCAATGTGTAGTTTGGGGCAGATCCAAAGACTAAGATAAAGTTTATTCATAGAGATTTGAAAATAGTACAGGAGTTTAAAAAAATAGAATGGAACTGACAATACTTTTAGTTGATAGAAAACATATTGAAAAGGAAGAGAAAAACCTTGAAGGCGTAATATGTTCACAAAGGGAATAAAATTAGCAAGAAAAATAAAATTGTCAAAATCCATGAAAATTAGACATGAGATAATGCTTTTTTGAGAAGAGTCAGTGAATGAGGTCTAAATATTAAAGTTAAATGTGGATATTTTCCTCTTATTATATATTTTGCATGTCGCGAGACGATTAAACCAATATTAATAAATTATCAAATTTAGACAAAGAGAAAACGCTGACCTAAATATCGGAAATTCAAACACAGTCACATCTAAATTTCTGTTGTCCGTTTGCATTCAGTACGTAGTTTCTGTAGATGTCAGTTTTCACTGTGGTGGTAGAGATGATTTGGAGCTGTGGAGAATAGTATCCCCCAGTTAGGAGTCTTTCTGTTGACACACACGACACGACGGTCAGGAAACTGTATGGTAACCACAACGTTTGAACGAGGGGAACGGCAGAGACGACTACGAGCTCAGCCAGGAAGACAGCGGCTGCGTTGGAGGGGTCGAGGATCGAACGCATTCCTCGTCGTTGCTTCATCCAGACACCCTCGACCCTCGCCAGCCCCTCTGCCCACCCCGCCTACGCCGCACTGGCCGCCACCCCCGCCCCCCACGATTCCCAGCCCTACAGCCGCCCCCTCCTCGCTCCCGCCTGCAACTTCGCCTCCGTCCTCGTCACTGCCCTAATCATTATCCCCAATACCATCCCCCGCCGCCGCCCCCGATCCCGCCGTCATTGCTACAATGACTGTCATCGAAGCCTTCTTGCTTTCGTGCCCCCGCTTTTCCGCGCTTTCCCCCACCGCCACCTCCGTCGCCACCCCTGCCACCATCATCCTCGCCGCTACCGCCACTCTCCATTCCAGCCCCGGCTACATGCCGTCAAAACCACCTCCTGCGCCACTATCGCCGCCTCCACCGAACTGCTAACACTATCACCACCTGCCCTACTGTTGCACAACCACCATAACACCGCTGATCTGCTGCCGACAATTCCACCACCACAACCATCGTCACTCCCAGCCGCCCCGTCACAGCCTCCGCCACCGCCACAGTCGCCGTCGCCGCCATCGGCCCGCCCGCCACCGCCGAACTTGCCAGAACAAGTTCGCGTCGCTTATCTCGCTCGTCATCAGCCCGGGGAGTGGGGGCGGGTGCCGGGGGCAGCGAGGGCGAGGGAGGGGCAGCGACGGCGGCCGGGTCGTGGGGGCGAACGAGGTCTTTTTGCTCGCGTTCCGAGCGGCGACGGATCATCAGCGAACGAGGAGGCTGGGGCCACGCCCTCCCTGGCCCCGAGCACCCCGCGCCGCCCCCGCGCCGCCCCCGCGCCGCCCCCGCGCCGCCCCCGCGCCGCCCCCGCGCCGCCCCCGCGCCGCCCCCGCGCCGCCCCCGCGCCGCCCCCGCGCCGTCCCTCCTCAGCCCGGCCCCGTCCTCCCCTAGCCCAGCCCCCGCTCCCAAGCCCAGCCCTGCCCCACCGACCAGCCCCGCCCCCCAAGCCCTGTCCTCACTCCCAAGCCCAGTTCCGCCCCCGCTCAACCCCGCACCCCGCCCAGCCCCGCACCCCGCCCAGCCCCGCACCCCGTTCAGCCCTGCCCTCCGCCCAGCCTCACCTCCCGCTCAGCCCTGCCCTCCTGACCAGCTCCGCCCCCCGACAAGCCCCGCCCCCTGACCAGCCGTGCCCCCGACCAGCTCTGCACCCGATCAGCCGCATCCCCCCCGGCCTATCACCTTCTCTCTAGCCTATCCCCGCAGCACAGCTCCGCCCCCGCGCGCGCCGGCCACCGCTGGAAGACCCGGCCGCAGCCTTCGACATCCGCGCTGCGCGGCGCACTTGTTCATAACTTTGTTAATTACTTTCCACTCGGCGCGCGCGCGGCGGTGGAGGACGGGGGGTGCCACCGGCGGGGGAGGTAGAGGGGGCTGTGACAGCGGGGTTGCAGCGGATACGGCAGTATGGTGATGTTGGTGGTAGTGGAGAAGGCAGTGATGGGAAAGGAACCAGTTGAGAGGATGGTAATATTTGCTGATGTAGTGATATTAGAGTGAAGGTGGTGGTGGTAGTGCCCTCCAGTGTGGGTGGCAGCGTCTGTGAGGGATAGTGATGGTTAATGAATCGGTGATGGTAAGAGTAAGGGCTGGGAGGACTGTGTTGATCCATGGCGGAAGAAGTGCAGGAAACATTGGTCGGGTTACGAATGAAGAGGAACTGGAGAACGACGGCAATGGATGGGAGGGTGTGGCTACCTCAAGCTAGAAAATAATTACTAGCTAGTTGGCTCTTTTCACAATCGGTTGGCTCTTTTCACAATCGGTATTGTGGAAAATGAATTATAATAGTGAATAAGATTAATTTAACAGAAGGATAATTGAGAAAGATCTCTTGCGATTTCTATAGAATTGGGTGTTTTTGTCAAGATTTGGGGTAGATGTCTACATAGATATCAAGAAATTGAATTGTAATATTAACCTTCTTTTATCTTAAAATACTCTCGCCTCAATAGTTACCAAAATTAGAAATAGAAATACTTTTTAAAATTTAACTAAGCGACGTTGTCAATATCTGAATGATACTGAATGGCTGTGAAAATATTTCAGTGTAAATATATTCGTTAAAATATTTAAATAAAAAACTCGAAGTACGTACATTTTGTTCCATAAGTATCAAAATTAAATGTTTGAGAAAATCTATTTATTATCAGAAAAATTAAACGAACAAATATTTAAACATTTATGTTAAATTTGTGATTTATTGTTATAAGTTTAGAACATAAATAAATGGTACAAACCATGAAGGCAGATCTTCAATATTTTGCATGATCTTATTAATAAAGGATATTATTCATTAGCATTAATCGAAAATTGCACATTAATTTAAACTTGAATTAACGATTTCAAATTGTTATTTCACCTTTTTGCACATAATAACGTTAGAGATGTGACAAGTTTGTGAGTAGGAAAACTACGATTTTTTCTTCTTTTTTTAGATTAAAATTAATTTTTATTGTTATTATTATTATTATTATTATTATTATTATTATTATTATTATTATTATTAAGTTCTGTACTATGTGAATCATAAATTAGGTATATTTCTGCACTATATGAATCATGAATTAAATTACCTAATTTTCTTATTTTGAGTATTTTATTCATTTACTAATTTACGACAAATAGTCTACAAATTAAAATATACGTAACATTGTAACATCGTGACACTGTGACATCTTGGGTAGCCGTCACATACCAGATCGTTAATAAGAGTTGGAAGGTGATGAGATTTAACTTACTGACCATCCAGACTATCGCAGGAAGTGCGATCAGCACGTCCTAAATCGTGACTCCGACGGCCCAGGGGGAAGGGAGACTGGTAGGGCTAGAGGGACGGGCGGGGGGGGCGCAAGGGCGGACAGTTTTGGCCGCTGCCCCGTTGGTCCCACCCCGGCGCCACCGGGGCCGTCCCCGCGCCAAATCGCGCGCCTCCACACAATGGCGCCGACTGTTATGCAAAGGCACGTCCTGTTTTCGTAAATTAAGTATATAATGGCGGCGGGCGCGAGGCCCGGCGCCCGCGGTGCGAACGCCCCCGGCTTTGTGCGCGCTAAAAGCCTTTGATGTGGCCCATTGTTCCAAGTCGGCGGAGACGGGGGCGGCTCGGCGTCTGGGCGGGCGGCGGAGGCGAGCGGCGCGTCGCACTGCCCAGTCACTGCCGCTTCCAGTGGCCACGCCCCCCTCCGCCCCTCGCCGACCAGAGAATCCGTCAAAACATCGCCTCGATGCTCCCCGCCATCCCACTGCAGCTCCGCCATTCCCAATTGCTTCCCGCTCACCCCTCCATCGCCCCGTTGCCCGCCTCTCGCAGCACTCGCTCCTCTCCAGGGATCCGTGCCATTCCACCTGCCTCCATCCCGCACCTTGCCGTCCACGCCCCACGTAACCGCTAAATCGTCCAGATTCTCAGACGCTTCCTTCCTTTGCAACCGTCGCCTCCAGCGCTTCCTCTACCCTTACAGCTTCCCAATCTCTTCCCAACCCCTTACCTCTCCCCCCTATGCCTCGTTTCGTGCGTGCCTCTGGCGCTAGCCATCCGCATGGCTCCACGCCTCCACCGAAATGCCTGCGTCACCACCGCCTCCACACACTACTTCCTTCACCCCGCCACCACCTCCCCAACGCCCGGCTCCTTCGCTGCCCGGGTGCTGCCGAGTTATCGTCTTGCCGATAGCCGCCGCCGCCGCCGCCGCCGCCGTCGCGGCCGCCGCCCGACCCGACAGCTGCAGCGGCGCCCGCCGCCGCCCCCGCCCCTCCCGGGCGCACCCTGGGGCAGCGCCCGTCTCCATTTATCTTCGGCGCGTTGGGTCGCGCCGGCAGCGGCGGCGCGGCGGGGCGGGGCGAGGCGGGCGCGGCGAGCGAAACACAATAATTTTTGTTACGTTGCGCCCGCCCGCCGCCCCGCCGCCGCCGCCACCGCCGCCATGTTTCAATTACACACAATGGCGCGTCGGCCGGCGTGACAATGCCCGCCCGATCGCCTGTCATATTTATCTGCGGCCCCCGGATTAGCAAGACAAGGGCGACGCGGCTTTGTACGCCCCGCCCCGGCGGATATGCAAACGGGCGGGCGGGCGGCTGGGCGGCGCGGGCGAATCGCCCGGGGCGGCGCTGGGCGGCGCCCGCGGGCGACACCCGACGCCTGCCGCTGCGCGCTCAAAGGCGCGGCCGGGCGGAGGAGGAGGCGCGGGTCACTGGCCGCCGCGGCGGAGGAGAAAACATCCGGAGGGGGCGAGAGCGGGGGAGGGGAGCGCCCTCGTGGGAGCGGGCCGGGGCTGAAGGAGGGAAGCAGGACTGTTGCCAGAAAGGAAATGTTGGATAATAAGGAAGACTGATATGGGCAAAAATAGGAGATGCGTGTCAATCAAGCGCATTCTTGCCAAATAGAATAATTCCATTCTTATTGAATGTAAGATTATAGTTCATTTTAAAGTAAAATTAACTGTGGGCTATAGTTTAAACATTATATTATAGAAATGATCTTGAAGATGGCGAAATCGTCGGCACCGCATCCTTCGACGCGGCGTCACTCGGATAGCCAACATCATTTGGATGGCACTGGCCGTGGAAGTCTACGACTTCACTTAACATTAAATTATATTTTCATTACATGGTGTCTAGGAGTTGTTAGAAGTCTCACTCATCTTATGAATGTTTGTTGATGAACTTCAAAAGTAATGCAACTTACAAAATTTAACCACTATTATTCTAAAAGAATGTAATCCTGATAGAGCCATTCATATAGCTCAACGGTGACGAACGTCGGGAGTAAGGTACTAGGACGCAAAATTTAAAATAAAAAGTGTTTCAGGCCTGAAAGTAAACATTAGAAACGCACTGAAGATACGAGAGGAAATAAATTATCCTTTGCTTTTAGGTGGTGATAATGTAAAAGGAACTTTCACGTACATTGTTGTAAACAACACGACCGAAAACTGTTTATATTTTGAAAGAAGATTAGACTTAATTTTGAATGTGGTGAATAAGTCAAATATGTGGTGATAGGTATCAAGTTGTTCATAAAATGTAATAAAAATAATATTAAAAGAAAATTATTATTGATATTAAACTGGAATGGTTGTATTTCTTCCTTCTGATCCTACTTTAATGTTGCATATAGATCGCTCGTTTCAAGTAGTTCTTGATCATATAGGATCAATGTTATGAGGATACCAGGAATTAAGACATTTGTATTTTATATATTAATTTTCAGCTTTACGTTTCGCACATTTAGCATGTGCCTTTTCAGAAGCAATATAGAACGAACCGTTGACAATAGTATAAACAATATATTTTTACGTAATAAAAGCAAAGGAATACAAAAATATTAAAATCCATTCCTTAACATATCTGGATTTGTACTACATGCAAGAACTAATACATGAATTATTTTAAACACAAAATTTGAAGCCACCTGAAGTATATTATAAAAATGTTCATCATATTGTGTGTTGAACACTTATGTAAGCACCAAGTTGTGTACATGGATTTTAATACTTTTGTATTCCTTTGCTTTTATTACGTAAAAATATATTGTTTATACTATAGTCAACTGTTTGTTTAATATCTATATTGCTTTTGAAAAGGCACATGCTAAATTTGCGAAACGGAAAGCTGAAAATAAATATAATACAAAAGTCTTAATTCCTGATATCCTCGTAAGATTGATCCTATATGGTCCAAAAATACTTGAAACAAGCGATCTATCTGCAATAATAATATTACAAGTAGAAAGTAATCTCTGTAGTGACGATGACGAAGGTGGTCGTTAACTTGGTCGAGACCACGTGGTGGAAGATATTAGGTACGTGAAAGAGCGCGATCCCCAATCAGGTTCTACTTTCTCAAATGTTCCTCTATTATTAGTATGAGTAGTCAAGAGTACGAATTGTCATCGTGTTCACCTAGAAAAACAATCGTTGCATCTGTACCTTATCATTCCAACCAATAACCGTCTGAGAATCATTTCCAGAGTGCCAATGCAAACTCAGTAGGCAGTACAGTCGTAGCAACACATGTCGTTATTTGTTCTATGCCGCGGGCGCGAGCTTAACTCGGAACCCGAGGAGGGGCAGTGGAGGTCGCGGGCGGCGGTGGGCTCGCGTCGCGTTGCTGGTCGCAGGCTCCTCTCGGGATCCGCGGAGCGTAAGCGGAGCCCAGCGCGAAGGAGCGGACGGCGTTGGCGAAGGCAGCGCAAGCGGATACCGAGTAATCCGGTGTATGAAGAGCGGATCATGTCTCTAGTGGCGACGGTATAGACGGTAGCGAAGTTGGTCGAGGCCGCGTTGGCGGGGGCGAGGCGAGGGGTGGCGCCGCCGCCGCGGCGTATGGGCGCGTGGGCGGGCGGGCGGGCGCGTTCTCAAATCTGGCTCAGTATTGAATTTCAAAGGGCGCAGCTGCGGCTCGTGAAGGGCGAAGGGTGAAGAGGGGCGAAGACGCAGCGGCGCCGCCGCCCAAGCACAGGGCAAAGGGCGGAGGATGGTGGAGGTGGGCGGGGGCGGGGTTCATAACGTGGAAGGTAAAGGGCGATGGACAGAGGCGTGATTTCCCTGTCATTAGGCGAATGTTAGGTATGGTTCAGAAAAGGCCGCGAAGACCTCTCGTCATAATCCTCTCATCACATTATTATTATTATTATTATTATTATTATTATTATTATTATTATTAATTCATAGCGTGGAAATTGTTGCTCGCGTACGTTGTCTACCCTACTTGTCTCCTGGGCAACGCTAAATGAGTTGTGATTCACCACCTACACGCTTGACCATTATGAAGTGCGAATCCCCACACGCTGAGGATAATTGCACATCTATACTGGTCAGCGCGTCACGAAATTGCTAACATTTCGAAGGTAGGCGTTGGTTAGTAAGTAATTAAGCGAAGAACAAAGGAAGGAGTAAGTAGTAGGACGGAAAACGACTGGCGGAAGACACAGGACGGTAGGTAGAGGGTTGATGACGAGTACGAAATAAGAAGGGAAGAAAGATGTGAGAGATAGTAAAATGGGGTGGGCGAGAGGAGGAATTGCGATAGGCAAAGGGTTGGCAAAGTGGTTGCCAAGTGGGCAAAGTGGAAGTGCATTGCTGACTTTCTATTGGCAGACATGGGCTACAATGTTTAGTTTTCCCTAGATAACCTAGAGCAAAGGATGTAACAGAAACCTTGGTAGTTTCGGTTGCAACAATATTTATGTTGTTGGCGGTGATAGTGAGAAAGTAACGGCGGATTGGTTGCGCCGGTAACAATGATATTCGTGAAGACACTGAGAAAGTTACGTCGCATTTGGTAGTGCCGGTTTCAACGATATCAACGGTGCTAGGCAGGCTTTCACAGATGGCAGTAAAAGTAACAAAGTACAGAATAATGGACAGGTGGTGGTACAAAGGGGACTGATGTTGGAAATGAATTTGTGGTGTTGCCATTGTGGTTTGTATTACACAATAGTGTATGTGGTAATCTAATGTGGAAACTGATGAAAGACATGTCTCGTCAGAAGAAAGATATCAATATGTTGAGTTGCTAAAGAAGAAGAGAAGCAAGGAAGATGGTGTCAGCAAATAAGCAACCAACTATTTTCTTGGTATTGATACGACGACAGCAAGGCTGTGATTTGACGAGAGGCGGGCGTAAGGGCAACTTGGTCACGTGGGTATTATAAATAAATGAGCAATAGAAAGAGGTAGCGATTTACATTACAACTAGCTGTCGGCGTCGGGCAAGTGAACGAACAGGAAAGGTCAAGTGGAAGCAAAGAACTGTAGTTGGAAATAAGATGCGCGCATGCCTTTATAACACAGCCTCCTTCCAGTATTTCCTTAGTGTCTCTAAGCTGTTTGGGAAAACAAGATGGGAGGCAACACTGGCTTCGATATCATGAAAGATGGTTGGAAGTTCGTCCAGGAGTCAAGCTAAAATGAACTGTTAATTCCGTAGACATGCAATTGCATCGAAATGTTAGCCTTTACTTAATATATCTACATAAATTAATGTAAGTTGCAATAGTAGTAGTTTAAGTTTTAAATCTGAACTGATGTAGAGACTTAATATGAATCATCTCAGGAACGATAATGAAGAGTGTTTTTAAGTTACTTCATCCATATAGAGAAAAACAATCATTTTGTGGCACAAATATGACCAAACAAAAAGATAATATTCATAATATATTCATTTATTATATAACTATCATGTAGAATCTCAAGTCACATATTGCAGAAAATATATTGTTCTGTATTATAATGTATTTAATGGTACTTAACTGTTTGTTACTAGTGATCAAAAGATTTTTTTGTCAGTAATGGTGCAGAAAAACGTGATTTTGGTGAGTCAAAGGAGGAAAAAGGAATAAACTCTGACAAATGGCATACAGGCAGGTTTAATGAGTCCCCTAAAAGCATTTCATTCACAGCAGCACCTGGTTCTACTTCTACACATTACCTCCGTTATATCATCACGATTGTGCACAGAGGCTCAGCCGCACGGCAACCATAGTTCCGACGCATTCGACACAGAACCACCGATAAACATGTTGGTGGCGCAAAATCGGCGTTCAAACGGAATGAGAGCTGAATAGTGACACAAAGATGCAAATGTCGCGATAAACGAGTATCAGTCGCCGGCAAAAGACTGAGATAGTGCGCATAGACCGTCGATGAGCCTATCGCGTGCTAAAAGACTCTGCATAATCCAGCGGCGGACTGGAATAGGTGGCTCAGTGCATCAACCAATGTTACTGCAGTACCTCTGACCGGGAGGTCCTCGGTTCGAGTCTCTCCAGTGGCCAGATTTTTTACACGAGCGATATAGTTAGGTGTAATTCTGTCGCTGTCTGGAGGAGAATTCTAGAGACCGACTGCTCTGATCAGAAGTTTTCCGTGGTTTCTCCGATCAACATCAGGTAAATGTCAGAGCAGTACCCTAATAAACGGGCCACGGCCCGCACGCGATTTTTCTTTCCCCTTCGTTGCCTTATTCTCACCCCTTACTTACCCTCACTTACACCAACATGCACTACACTACCACACATACCGAGAGCAGGGTTGGGAGCTTGGAGCTTTTCCCCGCTAGGGTGGTGGCCTGCTGGTGGGAGATACCGTTAGCCGACGGTAGGCCGGCGCCGGATCTGGCCATTCCGCGAGGGAAGATCACCGCCACCTCTCGATGAAAAACATGCACTACACTTACGGGAATAATATCCTCAGTAGTTGGCTGCCACGAAATCAATAACAACCAACCAGAAAGATGCAAATGTAGCGATAAACGGGTATCAGTCGCCGGCAAAAGACTGAGATAGTGCGCGTAGACCGTCGATGAGCCGATCGCGTGCTGAAAGACTCCGCCTAACCCAGCGGCGACGGCGGCGGGAGCGGTGAGCACTCGAGCTGACCCAGCACCGCCGCGAACACATGTATTCGCATGGCAACACGCGTCGATGGGACTTTTAAATGGCGATTTGGCGCAATAATGCCTCATAATGAATTATTGAAAACCAATTAAAGTGGACATTGTGTTTGTCAATTTATTGCCAAGCGCGATGCGGACGTGGCGGCAGCGGCGCGCTCGGACGGGTGCAGGGGGCAGGGGCGGGGCGGAATGGGCGGGGAGGTCAGACAGAGTGGAGGGGAAACGGAGGGGAAGAGATGGTCGATGGAGTTTCGGGTCGGAGGGAGAACCGTTTGGCAGAGGTAAGGGGAGGAAAACTGAGAGTTTGGGTGAATGAATGCGATGTGAAAAAAGGCGTCGAATGTTGGAAAAGCTGCTTAGAGAGGAAAGTAAAATGACTAGATTTCGATTGCGACGACTTTCAATCGAGCAAGGGTAAGATAACGTGGGCGAAGACGACTCCTGGAAATGGAGAATGCTATATTTAGTTTGGTTGCAAATGCTGAGATTTGGTTGTAATAACTACGCGATGTCTATTTCCGTTCATTTGGATATAACGAAACGACATGGTTAGAAAATTGGGAAGTGATAGCTATGGATTCGATTTTTTTTTCTTTTTTGAATTTCAAGAGCTCGGTTAATGCGATTCTTCATAGCTACATAATTTAACAGAAATTAGTTTACACTAAGGCACTGGAGAAGTTTCTGGGTCTTCATTTGTGCGAATGGATATGCTGGAAGGTAATGAAAAGACGATGGGAGTGGTATCATCACGAATGCCAATATTTCGAAAGATTGTGAAAACAGTAAGTAAATGTAATTGACTGTGATGTTAGTTTATATTTGTTCAAGAGCTGCGTTTGAAAGTACAATATGTGGCAAACGAACATGAAGGTAATGGAATTGGTATATTGTACCACAAAAAAGTTTCTATAAAGGATTTTGTTTAATTTGAATAAAATGTAACTGAAATACGTATCAGTGAGTGGAAAAAATTGCGAGGAAATATATAAAAACCGTAGCTTTTATTTGCAAATCAATATTGGTAGAAGTCTGAATGGAAGCAACAGTAGAGGCTGAACGTAGGATGTTAAGGTGTAAACAGCAAAACTGCTAAAATAGAGTCGATGCATTTTTATTGTGGGTTAATATGGATTTATCTGGGTCAATCTGAGCAGTAATCATCATTTTGATTACGAAAATATGGAACGCTTGCCTCAAAATTGTTAGGACAATAAGAACTATACAAAAAGGAGGGTTCTATTTTGGTTGGTTGGTTATTAGTGATTCCGGGCGCGTCAACAGCTTAAATCCATAGTCTCTTCAGTGTAGTACATGTTATTCCTCGTGAAAGCCGGTGTGTTTTCCCCCGCTGGATGGTGATATCCGGCGCCGACTTCCCGTCGTCTAGTGGTATTTTCCCTCATCCAGATATCTCCCACCAGCAGGGCACCGCACCAGCCGGGACAAGCTCTAAGCTGCCGAACGGTCTCCCGGCATGTGTGTAAGGGGAGAAGATATGACAATGAAGAGGTTGAAAAGATCGCGCGCGATTCGTGACCCGTTTATTGGGTACTACTCCGGTATTCACCTGGTGTTGATGGGAGAAAACAACGGAAAAAGCCGATGAGATTAGCCGGTCACTAGAATTCTCCTCTAGTCAGTCACTGAACTCGACCTAGCTGACAAGCTAGTGTCGAAAATTCTGCTACTGTTGACAATCGTACCTAGCCCCTCTCGGACAGAGGGACTGCAGTGACATCAGGGACATCAGTTGATGCACTGAGCCATCTGGCCCGGTAGCTCAGTTACCTATTGAGACACGACATAACGGTGATGTCTTGTACAAGGCCCGCTCACAGTTGCGCCAAATTCGCGCAAAATTGACCAACGACATAAGTCTTCGCTGTACGTGGCATAAACACTGCCACTCGATCACGTTGATAGTTTTCATATATTTTTGTGAGAAAAAAGTAATAATAATAAAATTCATGCTAATTATTTTGTAAATTAAATTAATTGGTTATTCATTAGGTATAGTTAGTAGGTATTTTAGTGAATTTTTGTACTCTAGATTCTTAATTTTATTCCCGTTGTTACATCACGTATTTCGCTACCTACTTATTCTTTCTTCACTCTTCACCACTTTCAACTTATTTGATTTTTACCTTCCTACTTCACTAGATATTAATTTAGATTTTTGTTATGTCATTATTATATTGTATGTATTTGTCGTCAATGAAGCCAAAGTAGAAGACAGATTTTGCAGATTATGTCCTTCAGAAATTTCTTTTCTTCAGAATATTTTTTTTTCAATAATTTTTTAATCTACTACAATGCGCAGTTGATGTTATTTTATAAATTTCCCTTGACTGACCATCAAGGGAGACCGGGGGCGGTGGCTCAGTGCATCAACAGATGTAACTGCTGTGTCTCTGACCGAGAGGTCCTAGGTTCGAGTCCTAACGGCGGCAGGATTTTCGACACTAGCTTTTCACCTAGGTCAAACTCGGTCACTCTCTGGAGGAGAATTATAGCTGCCGGATGCTCAGATCGGTAGTTTTCCGTGTTTTTTCCAATCAACACCAGGCGAATGCCGGAGCAGTAACATAACAAACGGGCCAAGGACAACGCGCTTTCCTTCCTCTTCCTTGTCCTAACCTCACCGCTTACACACACCCTTTCATTAACATGCACTACACTATAGACCAATTTTCCTAAGGATGAGCCAAAGTGACAGCTAGTGCTGACAACATAACTGAAGGTTCTGTGGTCGTCGTGCCCTTGAGCCCATTAGACTCCCTTTCTCGTATTCGTTCGTTTGCAGTTGGCTAACTTGTAAATAGCTTCGACTCTTCCTTTTGTGATGTCCTCGTCCGACAAAAATATAGTGTGCCATGATAAATAATTGAAATTAGGAAGTGCAGTGTTATGTGCTCTTCTGTAAAAATTCTTTTTTCTTTATATATTACATTGAATTTACTTTTTTGTGATATATATTATGTTTATTTTAAAACCGAGACTTGAATGTGAGATGCATACCGATGCACGTGGTTCCAACATTTGTGCTGTTGTGTGGCGATCTCTGATAGAGAGCTTTCTATTTATATTCGAGGCAGTTTTCTTTTACTGATTGTGAGAGCATGTGAAGAGATTTTCCACATACGTAATTAAATTTATATATTTCCCGAACTCACGTACTTGCATGTATTTAAGCGAAACTCTTAGACTTCTGCGTAGGGATGTTTTCACAGGAGCCTTTAGCACTTTACAAAGGGGCGTGGCTGAACAGCTGTCGCGGCGGAGGGATACTTCTCTGAAATACATGTGATGTTCACTTGTTTTCGCGAACTGTCACTTTGGCTCATCCGTTTGAAGGTTAACTCAGTTTCCAAAAACTAGAATATATATTTCGGACTAATTGGTCATTAGCGTTAGATTACCAGTAAGTAAATGAAAAAAATGATTCAATTCTGATTAAAAATTCCACCTTGACTTTTTAAGAAATATATATTGATATTTTGACGTAGTATGTGTTCCCAAGCTTGTGGCTGCCTGTTTTCGTTGCCAACTCCGATATTGATTATTCTGAACGTCATGTTTCTCCGAGCACATTGATTTACTAGACCTTTACCTGAAAGGCTAATTTGAAACGCAAAAATTTCATCTGCAAACCCTGCTTCAGAGGTTGCAAGGGAGTTTTGAAGGTAAAATGGAAAATTATAGAAATTTCATTTTGAGGTCAAGTGTCTGCTGGTTAGAAATAACTCATGCTCTTCCTTTAAATGAAACAACGTTAATGTGGCATTACTGATTCAAATTCACTTTCCCTAAGTATACCATATATGCATCTTTTAAATTGTTCATTATTAAATACTTCTCTTACGAACCTTAAAGGGTATAATATGTCTTGGTAAATAGCTCATAAATAAGATATGTTCTATTGGTCGTTTGATTAGAAATATTGTAGGACGAATCGTATGGAAAACAAAGATAACTAACTAATGTTTACAATTCACTTTTCTTTTTCTTTTTTATTACATTTACTTACGTTCTTTGAGAAAAGTTTAGGCGTACCCACACATGTTTTTTGCTGTTTGGTTTGCGAATGAATAAAATAAAATGTTTTCATGGAAGGCGATTTTTGTTATTCTATTTCAACGTATTCCAAAACTTTTAGTTTCACTTTTATAACATCACATCCTATATTTCTATTACTTTGCCAATATTTGTTGCTGTTTGTTTTGGTGATGAAATTGATAAATATTCTTAACAAAATGAACAATCAAAGAACGACGTTTCTTGAATTTAGAATAGTTAAACATTCATATAAAATTAGCTTGCATTTGTTGTTGTAAGTCCTTCTGTTCCTACACAATTTTCAATTTCAGAATACACCGAATGCCAAGTGTACAAGTAGCAGTTCGTTCCCCATGGTCGGGTAAACAAGGGATCACGGCTTGTTTTTATTGCGGAGACTTACAGCGGAAGCCCAACTTCTATGAGAGGTTTATCAGGTCCGTCACCACAAAAATACACGGCGGCCCGTCTCCCGGTTGCAACGCCAGCGCGCTCTATGTATCTGTCGACCGCAGCGACAAGCCTTGTGACCTTGTTTTCTTTTTCTGGCCCAGGCATTCATGTCTGTCACGAAAAGAATTGTCTGCTTTTTCTCCTTTCGTGCGACCATAATTGCGAAACTCCTTTCTCCGTTCCCAGCTCCCTCTTCTATCTCCTTTTGTCTGTTTTTTTCTGACATTCTACGATTTCTATAGTACTTTAGAAATCTCTTCTTTCTTTCATCGCTACGTCCCATCCCGGGGCCGCCACCGTTCTATTTCATACAGCAACGACGGTTCTTTTCGCGAGTCAATAACATCTCACGGCCAACCGGAAAAGGGGCCATTATTCCAAAATAATATTTTTAATTCGATAAAAAAAACGCGGGAAGGAGATTCGAACGTCCTCATGCAGTTGAGATGAGGTAAAAGTGAAGCGCGTCACGGGCGTTTGCAAGCCTTTCAGCACGTCTCTTCGATTGCAGAGCGATTCAGGAAGCGTTGGCGAATCCTCCTCGATCACGTGCCTCTCGATCACGAGGCCATGGGGCGGCGCAGAGCATCCGCGAATTGCTTAACCAGTTATCGGATTTAAAAACGAACGACGGCGGCGCCAAGTGCGACGTCGGGGGAGCGGTGAGAAATTCGCACGGAAAAAGAGCGGAAAAATTCTTGCGCGCCGCTCGGGACCGAGGCAGGCCCGTCGCCTCCGGCCGTCGTCACTTGTTAGGATAATCCGCCGAGGCGGCGAAGGTCGAAATGGCGGCGGAGGGGATGGGGTGGAGAAGAAGGGTGAAGGGTGATGGGTTAGTGATGTGGCCGTGGAGGTTGTCGCGGCGAAGCCAGCGTTACGTACGCCTTTCTGCTTTTTGCGGGAGGGTGCTCTTGTGCACTCGGAGTTGGCTTTCGACGAGACTTTAGCTTAGACTTTACTCGCCGGAATATCTGCTGGCATTGGAATCCCATAGCCCGCTTAAATGAAATAACTCGTTTTAGTTTTTGACCCGTACACCACATTGTTTTAAGGATATAATAATATTAGTACTATTACATCATGAAACCAAATTTGAATTCTTTCTTTTCTGAACGTTTTAAACCTTAACAATTGATTTACAGCATGCATTTGTAATTTATTACATACCATGGAAGTGGCAACAGCGAATTTGACAGTACATAATATCGCATAATATTGAATAAAAAGATACGGAAAAGAGCTTTCATGAGTGTTAATGAAATAAAGCTATTAGTAACGATAATTTAATAATACTTAATAATTTAAAATACTTATTTCCACTGGTTCAAAAAAATATCAATGCCCAAGATTTTTACCTTAAGTTTTAAGCCAAGTAATAAAAAATTATCAGTAACTTACATCTACATTAACTTACATTGCGCAAATAATGCCATTCTTTAATAACGCATAAATTGTTCTTTATATTTCAATAAAATCAATTAACTTTTGGAATTCAAAAACATAACAATTAAGTTGAAATTGCTTAATAATAATTTTTTGTAATACATTTTCCTACACTTTAACATTATTTTTAGAGCTTTCAACACAGAAAAGGAGTAAAAAGTTCTTTTAATTGATGTAACCTACAATTTTCAAACAAAAAGTGCAATTTTTTCGAAACAGTTATCAACAGATTGCAAAAGTTTTGACTTTTATTATCACTGGTATACATATTTTCGTACTACAACACATAGCTATCGGACATTTCCATGAAAAGTTCAGGAAATTTGGCAAAAAGTTTGTAGCGTAGAGATATTTAAGCGGTAATTTGTCACAAATTTCTAATAATAATTTATCCACATCATTGACTCAAAAGAAACTGAGGTATCAAGTATGTGAGAAAATAGTAAAGGACAATCTGAATAAGAAAATTAGAGAATATAAAAGTAGTAAACGTGCTAATGATAGATGATTTATATATTTTTATCTAGGTTAGAAAAAGTGTGTACGGAGTAAATTCCGCAAATCTTAGCAACAGTTACGAATGTTTATGACCTCATGACCAATTTTTTAATAAAGAGAGTCAGAATTTAAGAGAATAGCATTAATGCATTTTTTCGTGGTTTAAAATATTATTAAGATATCTGACAATTGTTTTGTAGGAACTCTGCATATTATCACTAGGAACAACAGTTTAGACTGTAATGTGTTTTCATATTTCCAACTATGTATGTCAAAAATGTTGCAATTAATGTTTATAAATATTGACCTCCGTAAACAAGACAAAAGGCATCTTTGTAGCGGAACAAAATCATATTAATTAGATTAGTGTTCTGCGAGCTACAGACACTACGTTGTTAAAAGTAATGCATCAATGACATAAGCAGAAATTTTAAGAAAGTCGGAGGAAATTGATGTCAAATGTTATTACTGTAATAGAATTAGGTTTTGTTTCACATGTTCCAAAAGCCATCAAACCGATCTGATAATTGTAGGGAAACAACATCTGTATTAATTGAGTCTCGTATATATCGGTTATTGTATACGTATTTATCCCGTGGCTCATAATTTTGACAAATATTGTTTAATAATTGAAATAAGAGGTTCATACTGATGATACTAATCATAACGATGATACTTGAATACTAAAGAAAAGTAGCTATCTGTTAGTACTAGTCTTTTTTTTATTAGCAAGTATATATTGATATTTGAATGCGAACCTAGCTTTTATGCAAAATATCCTCCAAAAAATGTTCAAAAATCTTAATGTTCACCATACATTAATATTTCACTCAATAAAATGTTGATAACAATCTTGTTAGTAAAAACAAATGTCCGAAATGTTAAACACTAAAATGTTTCCTCTGTACTTCGTTACGTCATACGAATATTTGTAATCATAATAAAATTACATTTTTAACTCAACTCAAATACAATTTACTCACAAACACAACTGAAATACACTTCGATAATGATAAAAATGAATGTAACCAAATTTAACCAAAATGATTTTTTAAGCTGTTATAATTCGAGTCGTATTTCACTAGATTGATTGATATATTATTTGATTAGTGGTTATTGGCACGTCAACTGCTGAGGTCATAAGTCCCGAAAGTGTAGTGACTTCTATTGCGGTAGGCAGAAGTGATCTTTCCCCGCTGGATGGTGAAATCCGATGCTGATCTACGTCGGTTTGTGGAGGGAAGATTTTCCCCAACCAGGTATTTACCACCAGCTTGGCACCGCCCCAGCGGGGACAAGCTCCAAGCTCCCGATTGGTCACCCATGTGTAGTAGTGTTGTGCATTGGAGCGTATTTGTAAGTAAGGGGGAAGGAAAGGACAATGAAGAAAAAGAAGAGAAGATCACGCGCGGTCCATGGCCTGGTGTTGATGGGAGAACCACTGTGGATCTGAGCAGCTGGCCGCTAGAATTGTCCTTCAGACAGCGGCTGAATTCGACCTAGCTAGTGTCGAAAATCCTGCAACGGTCGGGACACGAACCGTAGTATCTCCCGGTCAGAAGCACTGCAGTGACAGTAGATGAAGTCCTGAGACTCCTTTCTCGGTAAATTTCACTAGAGATTGTAGAAGGCGTATCTGTAGTTTCCACAACTACAACAAAAATATTTTTTAATGATAAATCTTTCCGAATGTTAGACCTGTAATTAATAATGGGTTTGTTAGTGATTTAGCTGTTTTAGAAATTTATTTGTGTCGGATTTAGAGTTATTATTTTTGATCCCAATTCTAAATTACTTACCTCAGTGGAATATTTTTTGTGGGATTACTTTTGCTTATGTCTTCCTGACGCGGGAGCAGTAAATACGTCTCCTGAAAGCTGAACTTTTTTCAAGGTCAATTCGAGGCAGGGCCGAACTCAAATGGAGGCCAGGCGCAGCGAATCGTGCGGCGATAGCGGCGGTGGGTGTGGTGCCGAGGTCAACTGGGGTCAACACGACCTGTGGCCGCGGGCCGCAGGGTCACCTGGTCGGCAGGTCGTGGCCCGTCGCCTATCGATTATGCGCTGGGAGGCGGTGGCGGCGGTGTGGGAGCCGGTGTGCCGGGTTGTGGGGTGTGCGGTTCTAATGAGGGTGTGATGCTGAGACGCGGAGATAGGGGCCGGCGCACGGGTGAATGAATCGAACAAGCGGGTGATGTGGAGGCCGCTCCACAGATCATTACACAGCCAAAACGTGGCGGGTTGATCGACCCGAACTTCATACCTCGTATGAAGTTCTCTCGTGTTTTCATGGTGGTATTAGTATTGACGTTTTGAGAATGATTTGATTGGATAGTTATGCAGATGTGTTGACAATATACCGTGTGGCCCACCTAAGATGTTCCCTTCAATTTTCTCATGAACCGTTGCAGATACTGAGATGCGGTTTTCACTAAAACTACTATATGCAAGGGGCACATATGGTAATGCATAATAGTATTCTAGATAATGAGTAAATGTAGTGATGCAAAGGAGCTCACGAAAACCCGTGATTTGCTCTTTAAGACTTCACCCTCTCAGTCCTGGAGACAATGTATTTACCCATAGCCATGTTCTGAGTAAATCTGTACGCCACAAGGTACTATTTTTTAATTAATGAAATACTACAAGATTTGAGAAAATATTTGAATTATTAACCGTAGAGAAAGCAAGGGAAGATTGGAGAGTGAACACTTTCTGAATTAATACATGCGTGTGCTGTCAGAAACAAAACGTTTACTCTTTAAAAGACTGAAAACCGTTACCGCAGGGTCAACGCAACGGAAGGGAATGGCCTCGCCGCACATCACCCGGAATTTCTCGTTCAGATTACGGAAACCAGCAGTCGGCGTGAGTCTTTAAAACTCTTAATTTCTCGAAAATTTTGTTATGTAACATATAACGATATGCATATTTATGAACTCGTCTCTTCACGCTTGTTATGATGAGCTAAACAAATCTATAGGGTTCCATTTAAAAAATCGAAGTTGGGTCAATATCTCTGCAATAAAAAATGCAATAAAATAATATTATGCATTACCATATGTGCCCCTTGCATATAATAGTTTTAGTGAAACCGTATCTCAATATCTGCAACGGTTCAAGAGGAAATTGAAGGAAGCATCTTAGGTGGGCCACACGGTATATAGTAAGTCCCTCTTATTAATTCTTAATTTGATGCTGTCAAATAGCTGGCGATGGGAATTTTGTAATTCCGTGCGTAAAAAGACTTTCTGTGAATATTGTTGTTTTGGTGCTGTCTATTTTTTAAGCGATTTGTAATTGACTCACACTGAACACAATTTAAAAATTATTTTTAATTAATATTCATATTATTTGCTCATATAATGCCGTCTCAAGATATGTTTTAGAAATTAAATTTTCAACTAATTTTCGTGTGTAAACCTCCCGCTATATACACACTAATTCCTGTCATATATGAATAGTAATATTGTTTATCTTACTTTCTACAAATTAGTTTTTCTTATACTATTTTTTTATATTAATTTACAATGATACTGACATATCAATTTCTGAATATTTTTCTTTTTAAAAATCATTTCCTCGAACAAGAAAGAAAAAGTTGTTGGTGGTTTCATAATTTGTTAGGCGTACTAAAATATTACTATTTTCATTTTGGAATAGAATACAGTATTTTTTTAATTTAGGTATTTTATATTCATTTTTGAAATATGCATTTTTGTTGTGAATACTAGTTTTCGGTTACTTGAACATTTAAGCATGTTGAAGCTTGAATTATAAAGCATGTTTCTGATCCGATCGTAGAAACTACCAGGTTGATAAATGTGGAATTTGATGCAACCGTTTTGCAGTTGCCTCTCTTGGTTTTTGATCAGTTTAAACATTTTTATTCCAATCTTCTCATATCCCAAACAAAATGGATAATTAAATTTAAAAAATACCAAATTTCACGACTACCTTAAAATGTTATGAAAATTATTCTGTATTTGTCTATAATACATGTCGTTACAGTTTAAGATATGGGATGGATGTGTATTGAATGAAGATATGTATATTTTTTTTCTTTATTAGAAGGAAAATATTAATATTCGTATTATTGCACCATGTATTTTAATTCTCTCAAGTGCCTACTAATAGATTACTGCCTTTAAATTTCGTACGAAATATTATTTGTTAAAGAATGATTGGATTATGACAATCGGAAATTAATATTCCATGAGACCAAAGCTCAATAGACGGTTTTTATAACTTGAAAGTAAATCTTTATATTTTGCACTTCCTATATCCTTTTACTGCACATCCCCTTTAGGATATTCTCTAAGTTTTCGTAATCTGGGATAAAACCTAAATATTTTCTCCTAGCGAGAAACAATCTCTAGTTAGGTAATTTCCGTTGTTTCTCTCCTCACTAAATATGTGCAGCTGCTGCTTTATCTGACTCCGAAAACCATTCGTTTTCCCTTTAAACACTTGTGCGCTTCTAGAAATATTCTTAGTACAATGTTATGCAAATTATCTAAAAGAAAATATGAAGCAAATTCTGTGTTATGCATTGTAATATATTCTCCTGAATTGTTTTTGTTCTATCACGTTTTTTTCAATATTTGTAGAAAAAAGTGAAGCTTTATTGGTTAAAATTATAGACAATTACAATATTCTTGTCATTATTTGTGGAAGAAGTAATTAATCATTTTATGGTTCATGATAAATTTTCTTTTAAAATACTGATGATTTTTAACCCTCGGGTAAACTTATATAAAAGGCTCATGGTAGCTTCGTAATTAGAAGATATGCGTGTTAGGGTTGGTTAGAATCTGAGAGACTTGGATTAAGATTCCAAAATAGCGGGATATTCTTATCATGTCTTGACTTGTCCAGGGCCAACCCATGGTCCAGTCAGCCTTGTTTTCAATCGAGTATCTGTATTTACTGACTATATTCATACTAAGTGTTGTGTAAAAATATCCGGTTGAAACTTAACGCTTTCCCCAACATATTTATCCCACTTCTAGACATAAGACTATTTAAACAAATGTTAGATTAATTATTGTACGGAAGGCTTGGGAAATGAATACTTACCATGGGGTTGAAGGTGAGAAACGGAAATCGCCATCACCCTGCCAGGACACTAGCGGTGCTTCAGAATAGCACAGACTTTCTCGTACTAGTTAGTTTTCTAATTTTTAGGTCTGGGCTACTTTTTCGATCTTGCCCCATCCTCTTGCAGCTGCTACCTATCTCCGCCCAAAGTACATTTTTTTAAAAGTTTTTCAATTTTCCGGATTTCTAATGGTAGAACCGAAATATTACTTTAAGAATATTAAACAAGACCTCGTCCTGTATGGAAATTATCGAAGAAAAATTTGAAGCCATTTATAAGAAAACCGTTAAGTTCATAAGAAAAGTGTTTTTAAGAATAAGTGTTAATGTAAATGCAAAATGTGAAGCTCTTTTTCACAAAAAACTTCTGAGTTTTCGAAAAACGTTATTGAAAATCATTTAAAGCACTTCTACTCACAAATACAATAATGTATACAAATCGCTGAAAATGAGCATATTAATGGCGCAAGAGATATTTAAATAAAATATATTTTCATAATTTCTTAAGAAACATAAAATTACATGAAAACGGCTCTTATGACATCTTAAAGGGTGTTTTAATAGTATCAGTACAAAACGTTTGAGTAAATTTGGAGCCGTTTTTAAGAAAACGGCGATGAGCGTTTCTGAAAATGCGAAATTTGAGTTTATTTTCACAGAAACGTTTTAAGTTTTCGTGAAACTTCATACAACAGCATTTAAAGCATATGTACTCATAAATGCAATAATGTGAACAAATGGCCGCTAACGTGAATATTAATGACGTGACAGACAGTCAATAAAGTTACAACTTTCGAAAATTCAGAGTTAATCGTGAAAATCTAACCTATGTCACTTTTATTAGAGTATTTCTCCCTACACTGACAATAAATATCAGAAAAGAAAAAAAAATTGGAGACATTTTTGAGAAAAGTTTGAAAATGTCCAGGAGTTTCACGTAAAGAACCTCCAAAATTTAAAGAATCTTTTTCAAAATAGCTGGAGTGGAGCCTAATCGATCGAGGAATACATATTTTCGGAAGAAATCGTACGAATAGTCTGGGCGCTACTGTTTCTACACACACGGACGGGCGGGCGAACAGTATTTTTGAAGAAAATCACCGTTTTCCGGCGCACGATTACATAAATTTCTCTTCTTACGAATAACTTCATAAGGCGAGAACGTAAAAGCACTTTCTCGGTAACAGGAGACCCTCAGACGTGTATTTTTGTTGAAATCTATTTTCCGCAGCATTACATACCTTCCTCTGTACTAAATATATTACTCCGTATTTACGTACGTATAAGTAAAAATGTATTTTTTTAAAATCTATTTAGGATAAATGTTTACGAATTAATGTATATTGCACTTTTAATTCATTGCAGAAGTGATATTTAACATCCGAGAATCCGGACGCGGAGTACAAAGAAAACGTCAAAGAGAAGTCAAACGATGAAGGGGATAGTGATGAAGATAAAAGAGCTACAGATTTACTTCGACCTAGTTCAGAATTACAGACTTCCTCTCTCTGTCATCACATTTCTAACCTTTGACTTGTGCAAAATCCAGTGGTTCCAGTTTTCTCTACATATACTACATCCTCAACGCCAGTACCTTCAACTCCATCACCAGAGCTATTTCCCCACCATTATTCTCATTGTCAAGTGATGCAGAAAAATTTTCGTCGTAATCCGGAAAGGCTGGTCCCCCGATAGTACGATCTCTGGTAGTACTATCCCCCTGATAGTACGATCTCATTTGTAACCTACGCCTTGTGCAAACTTCATTCTTTAACTTATTCCACTACAACCACCACTTCTTAAATGCCACTATCACTAATCCCATCACCAGAGCTATTTACCCACCATTATTCTCATATCCACGTGATGCAGGTAAGGACAGGTCCGACAGTACTATCTCTGGCCTGACATTTCTAACCAATGCCTCGTGCAAAATCCATTGTTTTAATTATTCCACTACAACCACCATATCCTCAATGTCACTTTCATTAATCCTATCACTAGAGCTATTCCTCAACCATTATTCTCATTGCCATGTGATGCAGATAATCTTCGACTCAATTCGGGAAGACAGGTCCCCCGACAGTACTATTCCTGGAGATACATTTCTAACCTACGCTTCGTTTTGATTGATTGATTTCTTCGTGTTTCTGGGCGCGTCAACTGCTCTGGTCATTAGTTCCGTTAATGTAGTGCATGTTTTTTTCTCGGGAGATAGCAGTGATCTTCCCCCGCTGGATGGCGAGATCCGGCGCCGATCTTCCGTCGGCTAGTGGGGTTCCTCCTAACCAGGACTCTCCCACAAGCGGGGCACCGCCCCAGCCGGGACAAGCTGTAAGCTCCTGACCGGTCTCCCGGGATATGTGATAGTGTAGTGCATGTTAGTGTGTGTGTGTGTGTGTGTGTGTGTGTGTAAGGGGAGAGGATAGGACAAAGAAGAAGAAGGACAGCTCGCGCGTGGTCCGTGGCCCGTTTGGTAGGGTACTGCTCCGGCATTTGCCTGGTGTCGATCGGAGAAACCACGGAAAACTACCGATCAGAGCAGCCGGCAGCTAGAATTATCCTCCAGACAACGACTAAATTCGACCAAGCTGAAAAGCTAGTGTCGAAAGTCCTGCCGCTGTCAGGACTCGAACCTGGGACCTCCCGGTCAGAGGCGCTGAAGTGACATAAGTTGATGCAATGAGCTACCGCTCGCGGTCCTACGCTTCGTGCTAAATCCATTGTTTAAACTATTCCACTACAACCATCACATCCTCATTGCCACTATCACCGATCCCATCACCAGATCTATTTTCCCATTATTCTCATGTTCCTGTCCTTCCGATTCCCCCCCCCCTGCCACCACGATAGCCGGGGGCCGAGAACGGCATCTTCCGGGCATCCCCGGTGCAGCGGCTGCGGCGAGCAGGGGCGAAGAGCGCTGAAAGAGGAACCCTTTCATAAATTGCACATATGAGATTTGGGGCGCCCGTGTCAGCGTGTCTTCCGGGCCGCCGCCTCCCGTCGCCTGGATGCGCGCAGCCCGCCCACCCGCCCCCGCTGCCCGCGCTGCCGGCCCGCTGCGACGCCCAAGGGCGCCCGAGCACCCCGTCCGCGGCCGGCGCGCTTCGGGGGCGAGGGCGATCCCCAGCCACGGTGGCGCGCCCGGGGAAGCTGTCGGACAAAAATAACCTAGTGCTAAATGAAATGAACTTAAATGTTACACACACACACACACACACATACACACATACACATACACACACATACACACATACAAACATACATACACATACACACACATACATATACACATACATACACATACATACACATACATACACATACATACACATACATACACATACATACACATACATACACATACATACACATACATACACATACATACACATACATACACATACATACACATACATACACATACATACACATACATATACACATACACATACATGCACGTACACATACAAACACATACACGCACATACACATACACACATACACATACACACACGGGAGCGGTAGCTCAGTGCATCAACTGATGTCACTGCAGTGCCTCTGCCCGGGAGGTCCTAGGTTCCCACTCCCCACGGCAGCAGGATTTTCGACACTAGCTTTTCAGCTAGGTCGAATTCAGTCGATGTCTGGAGGAGAATTATAACGGCTGGCTGCTCTGATCGGTAGTTTTCCGTGGTTTCTCCGATCAACACCAGGCGAATGCCGGAGCAGTACCCTATCAAACGGGCCACGGACCGCGCGCGATCTGTCCTTCCTCTTCCTTGTCCTATTCTCTCCCTTTGCACACACACTTACACTAACATGCACTACACTACCACATACTCCGGGAGACCGGTCGGGAGCTTAGAGCTTGTCCCGGCTGGGGCGGTGCCCTTCTGGTTGGAGAGTCTTGGTTAGGGGGAAACCACAGTAGCTGACGGTAGGTCGGCGCCGGATCTCGCCATCCAGCGGGGCAAGGTCACCGCCATCTCCCAAAAAACACGCACTACACTAACGGGACTAATGACCAAAGCAGTTGACGCGCCCGGAAACACGAAAAAATCAATCAATCAATCAATCACACACATACATACATCCATGTGTGCGTGTGTGTAACATTTAAGTTCGATTCATATAGTTCGTAATATTCGTAGATTCTTTTAAATACTTTATTACAATTCGTTGGATTACACATAATACTCTGTCTCTCGTTATTAACTTGAACGTTGCTATTCTAATAAAAAAATATGAGGAACAGTATTCGTTATTTGTATACGAAATATTAATAAACTTGTGAGGCATACATGTGTGGTCAACACGTAGTTGTATAAGGGACAAATAATCACAAGCGGAAATTCAGCTTGTTCTTCAGGTAGAACTGCTGCTCTTTCACTTGTTCACGTAGAGCTGCTCGCACAGTATTTTTGTTTCGTTATATTGACGATTGAATTAAAATTAGTATCATTTTGTATGAAAATATGTTTAATATCACTTTAAATTGCGTAAGCAGAATATACATTTATTGACGAATTTTACGGATATTCTCTCTGGGTTTCATGAAAACGAATATTTTTACAATGAAACAAGTGTGGTATGAAATCGATTTGGAGAGATAACACTCATACATTTTGGTTGATTTTGTTATAATTGATTCAAAATTATTCTTCTGTTGTGGATGGGAAAACGAAGCAAATGCAATGACAGTTCTCCAAGAAATACATTTTAACTGATAATGTAGTTTTAAAAGGCAATATTAGAAAAATTGTTTCATTACAGGTAAATGAAATATCTAAATAGTTTCACTATTATACTTGGATAATACGGTTTCTTAGAAAACAATTTCCCAGATTTTTGTATACCTATAAGATGTAGGATATTATTATTTTTTGCAAGCAAAACATTTGCTAGCAAATGTTCCTGTAAATGCCAAGATAGCTCGTTTCTGCGCTCCTCTTTGAAAGTTAACGTCCTTTACAGACATTTTATTTTGATCCGAATGCACTTTTAAAATATGAGTATCTTCATATGTTTCGCTTTTCTATTTTAATGGTGAAGTTCATTACTATATTGAGCAGTCACGACTCAGATTGACGACATTGTGCTGATACTTCAGCGACATTG
>BLKR01004278.1:0-114043 GCA_011170035.1 Teleogryllus occipitalis
AGACAACGACTGAATTCGATCTAGCTGAAAAGCTAGTGTCGAAAATCCAGCCGTCGTTAGCACACTCGAACCTAGGACCTCCTGGTCAGAGTCGCTGCAGTGACATCATTTGACACACTAAGCTACCGCTCCCGGTTTGCTTCTCGGGATTTTAAGATGTGTCCCAACTTTCCAAGCCGTTTTTCAATCATATTGTTTCTTGCAGCTTGGACGTTTTCCTTATATCTTCGGCCAATTGTAGATTTTTAAATGATGCCTTGCACTTTTTTACAAACCTGAGTAATTGTTAAGCAAAATAACTAAGAGGAGGTAAAGTTTCGGCATGCCAGGCACTCCCACTAGTTTTTTTTTTGTCGAAAACCTCAGAGAAATTATCTTGCGGATGCGCCTCATAGTTAATGGGAGACCATGGATTGTTTTTATATTATCTATTACGAGACATAATTTAATTTCGTATAGTTTCACTTTATGTAGTAAAAGTGGATGAAATGTATTTTTACAACTAGGAAATAGGTCCTGTATTTTAACTACGCGCGTGTCAGGTGCGCCCTAGTCCCCAAAGTTGCCTTCGTGAGAGGACTCTGCTGCCACGCGCCCTCGCGGGGTCACGGCTGCCGCCCCCGCGCCCTTGAGCTCCAGTGCGGAGCCCACGTGCGACGGCCCGCGAGCCACGTGCCCGTGCGTTCGGCACTAGACGATTTTTACACTTCCATTTTCCTATGGGGGCCGAGCACATTAGGTCATTGTTACATCTCCTGCTTTATAAAATGAATTTCTCAACGGGGCTCGTGGCCTCAGAAATGTGCTTACCACTGTTAAAAAGATTCATTTTATAAGGCAAGAGGTGAAACAATGACCTAATGTCGTCGACCATCATAGAAAAATCGACGTATAGAGACCACTGCCCATTCTCCCCACCTCTGCCTTAGCGTCAACATTCTTTCTGTACTAGTCCGCTAAATGATACTCCTGTTCGGGCCTCGCGTCGCGTCCATGTTCAGTGACATGAGTACGCGGGATTGAAACTCCTGAGTACGGGTCGGGCCACCTATCGTTTTATCATATTGCCTTCAATTTATTTTATTTTGTTAGAAATAAAGCATTATTGAAGCCCAACTGCAAATCGGCTCGCTATCTTGTATCCTGAATGGGCTTTTTATTTTATTTTTTTAGGTCGCTTTTTAACAACTCTGGTCATACAGCAACCACTGTCATTGTTTTAGGTGTGGCGGGAACTGTAGGAAGAACACGTAAGGACAACACGAACGCACACAAGCATCCGAAACCGAGGCGGGATTCGAACCCGCGACCCTTCGAGCCGAGGCAGCTACGGCCCTTCAGCCTTAGCGACATCGGCTAGCCAGGCCGGCCCTGAATGTTTACCTGACGTGCAAACTCCATTTCGAATGACGTTCACGACTAGGGAAACGAGACAATATCCTTAATAACTTCATGACTTGCCTTTATAAATAATTCCTCTAGAACGAGAATCGAGGAATTATTTTCATATTTCCTTGTAGGCTACCCGCATAATGTACAAACCGCAAAGGACAAAATAATGGATCGAAATTTGATTAGAACCAGATAAGCCGTAGTGGAGAGAAAATTGTTGGATGTAAATTAAGATTCGCGAAATTACACTTGAGACAGATTCATATACCAGCTACAATCACAAAATATGCACGACAACGAGTTTCATACGTTTTGGTGGGAAAAGAGTAAATGCTGTCATATTCAGAAGTGCAAGAAGTTGAAAAATCAGTAACAGAATTCAGTAAAAATTGATAAACACAGAAGATCGTCGTGTAAATTACAGTAATCCGAGTATGTAAATATATAATTAGTAATCGAACAGATCGACACAACAAACAAAGCACACAATGAACACTTTCACAAAATGATAACACCCACCCAACAGAACAGTCAGAAGAAGTGGCACTTGAGATTTTCAGCTCAGCATTCTTCCAATCTTATTATTGACAAAAATGATCGATTGTATGTAGGAACATGAATTTTTGATACGAAAAGTATGGGTTTCCAAAACAAATTATTCAAAGTCCAATTACAATCTACGGAAAACAAATTTGTCAACAAATAATACGGATACACTCATATTGCTCACAAATTTACTTTTCAATTCCGATTTATGTTCGTTAGTCGTTCGCCCCCTGTTCCATCAATTTCTTTTAATTCAAATCACTGAAAGTATTATTGTGAAATTAACACTTGATATATGTACGTCACATCACACATTACACCACGCCCCCTGTCAAAATCCATTTCGCTGCAAACATCATTTGTCAGCACCTTACCGCCGCGACGTGAAGCACAGACAACGTGTCCAAGCGCTCTCCAATACGGTCTTCACACGCCACCACTACCACCTCCGCCGCCTTGCTGCAGCGTCCCGTAGTTGCGGCTGCGCGATTGTCATTTTTTTGCCGTTTCCGGTTCCGGTGGCGAGGCGAGGCGAGGCGAGGTCACCGCGCCGATCCCAGCTCCCCGCCCCGCCCGCCGCGCCACGTGTCCCGGGCTCCGCCGGAAAAGGACATCCACGAGCGTCACCGCGCGCGCAGAAAATGGAAATATCGATCAGGAAACAGATGACGGGCGTCGGAAACCTCAGACGTTGTTTCAATATGGTACAATGATTAGGAGACGCTATTGTCCAACCGACTGAGCACAGTTTTCAAACGTGTAGAGACACGAATGTCTCTTCAGTGAATTTGGAGTAGGGGATATCAAAGCAAATGATTTAAATGCCAGGAATTCCGCCAAATGTTTAAGTCATGATTTTTTATTGATTTATTTAAGTTCACAAGGCGCACGTGGTAGATTAACAAAACGTCAAGTTATGTCGCAACCGTAAATGAATTCAATAACACTGTACTCGGACAAACTTAGAATTTTTTCAACACTAAAAAATAGTCACAAAGATTTTGTCATTAGCGGTTAGTAATTTATTACGTTTATTAATATTTATGTTATGGCAAAAGCTCATATGTACTGCACTTTCCTAATTTTACAGGAGAGCCATTTTAAACTTTACACTTTCAGAATAAATCAGATACAGATTAGAATTTTTTTTTTACATGTATTCAAAATGTATTACACTTTTACGTACATTACAAATTGTATTGCAAAATCTAATACATGAGCTGTACAAACAAAAATCTGACATATCAAAATCTGCCTTACTGCCCCAAGCCTCAAGCTGTGCTCTTCTCGAAATACCAAAATATGTTGCATTTTCAAGTTTCTTCTCCGTCACTGCTATCTTCGTTGTCATAAAGGTCATTCCATGATGATCGATGACTGATTGCCAAGTCTTTAAAGAACTGATGACATTCCTCAGAAATCAGCGGCAATATGCTCAAGAGATGTTTCTTTTTCAATGGATTTATAAGCAATGAGGAGTTATAACTGAGATTAAGAGATCTGTTTTGCGTACTGAAAGATCTGATAACTCAGCCATCATATTTTTAAAAAATCATTTATTACCTCTTCAATTATATATAATTTTTCAGCAGTTTGAAAAATGTACATTGAACATTGTGGAGAAAATGCCAGAGCTTTAATTTGGTAAATTATGAATTTACCGATTTTGAAAATAAGTAACGTAAATACGTAAATACATTAAAATACGAGTTATTGAAATGTGTGAGGGGTATAATAAAAGGTAGAAAAAATAGTTAAAGGTTAAGTTTAGAAGACATTGAATTAAAAAGAATAAATATCTACACTTAGAGAGAGCGAAAAATGTCTTTGTGAAAGTGTGAACGAATACGAAGAGCAGAATAGTTTTGACCTAGTGTAAAGTGTTGAGATGCAGGAGAAAGTGGTACTGAATTAAAGAAATTTTGAGTTTGTTTAATTAGAAAGGTTTTCATAGAGTCAATGTGAATCTCTCTATGGATTTGTTTATTTGAAATGAACCAATCTGCTTTTAGTACTTTTCTTAGGAATTTATTTTGTCTAATTTGTATTTTCTTGACGTTAGTAGATGAGACATAACATCAAATAGGACAAGCGTATGTAAGAGAAGGGCGAATAATGGATTTAATGGATTTAAAAATTGAAATTCCACAATATATTTTTAATTTTTAATTGTTATTAAAGAGAGAGTACAATTTTGAAATTTTGTGACAGGTTTTCTTAGTTACAATTTGAATATGTGATTTCCAACTGAAACGTTGGTCTAAATGTAATCATAAATATTTAACTGGTATACTATTGACAAGCCAAGGAATATTGACATTGCTGATAATTGGGGAAGGGAGTTTACTTGGTCTGCAAAGAGAAAACATTTTTGCTTGTGTTTTATTACAATTTATCAATATTCTTCAGAATCGAGTCCATTTTATAAATTTTTTGAATACAATTTTGTAGTATATTACGTGCAATTTTGATATTATTATGAGTAGCGAATAATGCTGTGTCATCAGCGTAGAGAGCTATTGTAGTAAAAGGTAAGTAGGGAATATCTGACATTAATATAAAAATATTAAATTAATATTAAAAAGTATAGGAGATAATATTAAAAAGTAAAGGAGAAAGAGTAGAACATTGAGGTATTCCTGATTGTATTGACCGTACACTGGAAAGAGAGAGGAGTTTATTTTTACTGTGAAATGACGATCGAAGAGAAAACTTTTAATAATTTTGAATAAATATAATGGAATACTTTTATCGTATAATTTAAATAATAGACCACACTTTGTCAAACGCTTGAGCTATATCTAAGAAAAGGTCGATAGAAAGTTTTTTATTATGAAAACTATCTGCTATTAACTCAGAAACACGTAAAAGTTGATGTGTGGTGGAGTAATTTGAGCGAAAACCAAAATGATAATGAGGTAAAATTTGAATTGAACGTATATAACTAAGAATACCTGTTAATAATATTTAGAAAATTTTTGATGATGACAAAAGAATGATTTCATATTTTGAGCCACTTTATGTTTTCACTATTAACATCTGTATTCTTCTTACTCAGTTCAGTCTGTAAGAATCCGGAGAAAGAGTAGAAGTCCTGTTATCAGAAGTCCATCTATATCACTTTAAAAGGCTTCTTTCTTTTCATAATCCTTACAAATTGATTCCCGTCTCTTGGTACCTTTATTGGTAATATTGGTGACCTTTTTAGTCTTTTCAATTTTTGCATAATCTGCATCACACTCAAACTCAAAATCATCTAACTCACACTCAAAATGAGAGTGGACCAGGCCGGAAATATTTCTGGGCAATTACATTCAGTGTACACATTTGCAACAATGCTTATCAATATAGCCATGTTAATGTCTCTTGTTTGACCACTACAAGTGATTGCATGAGACACATTATGTAGAAGATAGTTAAAATTTTTACATAAACAAGAGGCAATTTTATGAGAAACTCTTTTACCTACAGCTTCGTTCCACATGCAGAATTCTGTCTCTCCAATAACAGCAATCTCTGATCATGAAATTGTATGTTTTCAGTAGTACTGAGCAGCATTAGACGATACAGATAGTGTGTTTAATACTTCTTGGAGATCAGAGTCTGAAACTTTTTTCTCATTATTTTCCAAAGAATTTTCTTTATTTCCTTTTTTCTTTAAGTATGCTAAATCAGTCTTTTCTTTATGGTATTCATAGTTTCTTGGAAAGGCAATACGTTCTATTTCTTTTTTGTAGTGTTTGATATTTATCGTAATAGTGTCACAGGTTTTACAGGTGTATTTTTGGTTTTTACTTTCTCGTATACGTAAATACTGGAGTAATATACGTAGTATAGAGAAAGTAATGTAATGCTTCAGAAAATCGATTTCGATATTTCAACAGAAATATACGTTTTGGGGTCCCCTGATATCGAAAAAGTGTTTTGTTTTTTCAAAACGCCCGTCCATCCGTCTCTGACCGTCTGTCTGTCGATCCGTCAGTGAACAACACTAGCGCTTAAACCATCCGCACGATCTTTTCCAAATTAAAGAATCCTCTGACTTTAGTTGAAGCTTTGAGATTTTGAAAAACATTCTTTAAAATTTCGGGGTACTTTATATGAAGCTCCCCGGACATTTTCAAAATTTTCTCAAAAACGGCTCCAAATTTTTCTTTAAATTTCTAGTAAGAATAGAGTATAATACACTTATAAAGGTCCGACTTTCACGGTTAACTGCAAATTTTCGAAAATTGCAAAGTTTGAATTTTTTTCGACGTCTTCCTACAACTATAACATTGAAGACACAGGATTTTTCCTTCAAATGAAATTTGTTGTCCATAAATAGTTCTTTAATTAAGGTCGTATATATATATTTTGGAACATTTTAGTAGTTTTCGTGCAATAGAACGTGAAATATTTGCAATTAAAAAAAACAAAAAAACAAGATTTTGTGAAAAACGACTTCAAATTGTTTTCTTTAAATTTTTGGTAGAGTTAGTACCAAATCCAACACTATTCGATGACAAAAACGCTAATTGCTCTATTATTTTGTTGTTGTTTTTTCAAAAATTACAAATATGTAATTTTTTGACATGTCTCTCACATCGATAAGATTTTCATTAAAGGTGATTTATTTATACTTTTATTTATGAGTGCATTTGCTTAAAATAATGTCAAACAAAGTTTCTGGAAAACTCAACAGTTTTCTGTATAAATGAGCTCTAAATTACGCATTTTCAGAAACGCTCAAACGCCATTTCCTCAAAAATGGCTCCAAATTTTTTCTTCAAATTTTCCAACGGGCAGTGCCAATTTCACTGTTTAATATGACGTAAAGTTCATTTTGCTGTATTCTTTGTTTGTTTGTTTTTTCAAAAATTACACAAATGTAATTTTCTTTAAATCTTTCATGCCGTTAATATGCACATTTCCATTGATTTGTATACATTATTACATTTAAGAAAGGAAGTGATTCAAATGACTTCCAATGATGTTTTTCGAAAACTCGGTAAATTCCTTTGAAAATGAACTTCAAATTTCTCATATATAGTAACGCGTAATCGCTATTTTCATAAAAAAATGCTTCTAATTTTTCAATATAAATTTCTAATAAGTTAAGATTCTTGAAGTAATGATTCAGTTGTACTACTAGGAAAGCAAAAAGTTGAGAAAATGTAAAAAAGAAAGTACTTTGGGCGACGATAGATGACAGATGGCCAAAGAATGGAGGAAGACCTTAAAGCCAGACCACGTCAAGGAAATTTGAAAACTTAACTACGAGAAAGTCTGTGCCATCCTGTAGCACCTCTAGTTTCAAAATGATCTGATATTAAATTTGACTTTTGTGCATCTGAAGATGTAGTAGGGACATTTGTTAAGCTAAGTATATTAGAAAATAATTTTTTTATCTTTTTAATTGTGTACCACAGGGGTCTACCATTAGGATGAACTTGTTGTAAATAGTTATATTTGTGTACTTTATTGTCAATATGTGATTTAGTAGTTTGGGTTAGATTATTCAATGATTTTTAGAGTCTATTGCCAAAAATTTAAATAGGCCTGGATTTAATTAAATTAAGAATTTCTTTTGGTAAATTAGTTCAAGATGAATAAAAGGTTTACGGTCCTCGATAAAAGTCCTTGGTATGGAATAAAAGGTTACTGTCCTCGATAAAAGTCCTATATATCGAGAAATATGTTTTTTTATAATTTCCATTAACTTAATTGTATACGACCATTTATTGAAAAATTTACTTTTTAGAAGAGATTTTATTTAGGACGAAAATATCCATCTTCAAAATTGTAGTTTTGGAATGTTACCGTTTCTGCAATTATCGAAAATACAGAGAGTTCGCCAGAAATAGAACTAGCACCAATTGTTTACCGTCGTTAGATAAAATTATAACGTTTTGAGAAAATAATTGTTTAAAACGTGTATATATTTCCCGCAAAATAATTCAAAAACTACTCATAGTTGGAAAATCTGCACATAATGTTATTTCAAGATATCTTTTAAAGAATGTATTTCATTAAGGAAAAAATCTCTTTCTTCAATATTGTTTTTGTAGCTATTCGCAGACAAATTTCAATAAAAAGAAAGGGAGTCATATTTGAGAATGTTATGTTGAAAATATAAAAAAATACTTAATGAAATCTGTTGCTAAAAAGATCTTCAAATAAGTGTGAAAAATTTTTCGAAAATATTACTAGTTAGGGTAATTTTATGTTAAATATAGTCAATTTTCATTTTTTAAACAATTATTTCTAAAAAGCGGCTCCAATTTTTTTCTTTGAAATTTTTCTGTATATCGAATAAAAGTAAAAAACTGGTGCCAGTCTCATTTTCGGAAAACGCTCTATATTTTGGAAAATTAAAAAAATAAAAAATAAAAAGATAGATTTCTACCTTAAATAGAATCTCGTCAAAAATAAACTCTTTAAAAAATTCACGTACAATTGTTTTGAAAAACTAGTCGTTTGTGCATAATATGTGTTTAAAACTATTGTAATTTTAAAAAAATGTTTTCTCAAAAAACTCTCAAAACTTGTCTTTAAATTTTTCAGGTATTAAATAAAGAATGCTTAAAAGATAGCGCTATCTCTTTTTCGTTGAACTCCTTGATTTGTCGAACACGGCAAAAAAATAAATAATGCGAGAAAGTGTGCTACCGCTTTCGCCAAAGAGGGAAAGTTATTTAAAGCTGCGCAAATAAACGGCGAATTATCGTCAGAAAAACTTATCACTGGGCCATGGTAACGAAAAGTGGATAAATCAAAATGCTGAATTTAGAAAAAAAATCCGTCCCTCTGTTCGTCCCTCTGTCTGTCCGTCTGCAATTTTGCGTGAAAATCCTCGCGTAATTTTGCTTGTAAATACGAGCAAGTACGTGCTGTTTTAACAACTCTAGTTTTATGTGTTGGCATTATAATAAAACTCTAATATAACTCTCTAAAAGCTTTAATATAACTCATGTGAGTGGTCTTCCGTCTTTCCCCATTTATTTATGGAGCTGCCAGAGATGATGCCGCACTGAAATTACTTCACGCGCCCCCGTAGCTGAGGCTTCGAGTAGCCGAGCCCGCGCGGGCAAGGACTGAGTGCGTCTGCTCGAGCAGACAAACGCTGCCCACCCCTGGTCTATGAAGCAGTTCATCAGTTCTTCCGGATTGGTGCGCGCAAACTACGAACACAGAACGTTTTTCAGAATCGTTTTGCTCCTCAGTGTCGCAATGCACCAGAGGCCAAGAAATCATAAACTTCCGCAGGATGTGTGACATCTGGCAGCTAATGGCTTGCTACTTTTGAACTTCGAAAACACGCAATGGAGTCATGGAAATCGCACAATTCTGCAAATAATCGTACAATAAATGTATTATATGAAACAGTAAATCGTTTTTAATGAGATTGTACAAATACAACTTTTAGGTAAAATAATTACGATTTACGAGATAATTACGAGAGAATATGTAATCAAAAAATACACCATTGTGTATTTAGTGAACATCAAGAAATAACGATAATGATTCTCTGATCTCAATAAACAAGAGAACGATTTCATCATCTAACTCGATTGTCAATTAGTTTTAATTTCCCAGAAATATCTGCAGACTCGCCCATTGAAAAAGTGGACAATTACTTCTATTTTGTACATTCGTATGACGTCATCTAAATTATCACTCATTGTCAGTACTATTGCGGAAGTTTTGTATCCAGCAACCACTCCCAATTCTTCGAAACGGAAAGATAAACTTATGAACCGACGTCTATGAATCAACGACTAAGAATCGTGCGAAGAAGTCACACGCAATGCAAGTGTTAGATACGGTTAATGAATAATGATCACATAATGGGTGGTGAGACTCAAAATGTCCCGAATGATTTTTTTATTCCAAAAATCAATTTTGTGCTAGCGTTGACCACAGACGGATGAATGGACGGACGTTTTGAAGTCAATCGATTTATCGGTATCAAGTCTCACAAAACATGGATTCTGATTACACGTCTTAAGAGGAAGTAATTTATACACATACACATAGGGCTTAATTTCAAGGAGAACGCACCGAAACGGCGTTCCGATGTGTCGATGTGTTCAAATAGTACAGAAGAAAGCAATGAGCCAAGAGACTTTATTACTTTTTTTACATGAACTAAGATGAATGCAAAATGTATAAATACATTTCTATTCTGAAAAGCTTTAGAAAGACAGATGTAATTTGTATTCTCGTCGTTAGTCAATATATGAGTAACCGATAACCGGAAACTTCTCAGTATTTTATGCTAGTAAATTTCTGACCTGCGGAATTTGCACAGTTTTAATATAATTCTATTATTCTATTTTGGCGTAGAATGCAATTCAATTTGAATTTACTGTATGTATAATGTTCGCAATAAATGCATGTATACAGAATAGCATTCCGTTTACATTGACATAATCGCTTAAGTAGAATTCAAAATTCGATCTAGGCATAACACCAGCTTCTAATATTTGATCCTTAAATTGACCGTAAACAAAAGATAACTGTGTTTTTACCCGACCTTCTAGATAAAGGGATACTTAAAGGTTATTTAAATAGAATTGTAATAACTTAAATGCTATCTATATCCAATATAATAGATTAATTTTTAGATGAACAATTAGAACAAAATAAACTGAACAACATATAAAATGCACATCCCAAAATAAAATACATTACTTCTCGCCGAGTTCTGGAGGGAAATGGTCGAAACTCTTTTCATTTTTACTTTCTATAGTACAACTTTATGTAAAATAAATTTCATTATGTCGCCAATGCCCTGACAATTGTATTTGTGTCTTTTTTTCATTTGAAGTTCAATCTATTTGGTAAGTTTTAATTATTTTTTTAATAGCAAATACTTTAATTGCCATTCACATTATTATATCAGATATTTCAAAACAATATTAGATACTCGCTTTAAAAATCACTAAATCTTCAAATTAGAACTCGTAATTTCATTTTCCCCAATTAAGCGTTTGTTGAACATATGATCAGAAGCCTAAATTTTGCAAAATATAACTGGTCGTTTGTAATTACGGCCAAATTGGTTTGTAAAACCAGCAAGTTGAACAAATGAGCGCTGAAACAGGAATGAAAATTTTAAAAGAGTGGAGTAAACTAATGGAAAAGCTACTAAAGAAAATCAGCAGACTTCATTGAGAAAAGAAATGTTCGATAACAAAGAAAGAACAGGACATAAAATAGCTAAGAATATAATTTTGGAAGGTAAAAAAGAAACATCTGAGAACATAATATTGAAACAGCGTTAGTTGTGAAATGGGAAAAACAATATTAAATAAAATAGTCTATTCAAATACTAAAATTGGATTAATTATTGATAAATCAATTTCCTTAAGTAAAAAATTCAGTGTAATTGTATTAATATGATTCTGTGTACCAGAAGAAGATATGTGTCGTATCCAATCAAAAGGCAAGAATTCATAAAATGATTTTTATTCAAGACCAGGTACAATTGCTGAAGTTCCGTATCACCAGAAGAATGTACCAAAAGCGAAGCCATGTTATCATAGTCCAGAAGAAGTCCCAAAATCCGCCGAGTCGTCAAATATCCACAAGAGAGTTCCACTTTCGTTGCACGGGTCGTCGTCGCAGCTGATCTCCACTCTTCACTCACCAAGGCACGCGCCAGGATCCAATCACTAACACCGTCGCTCGCTATCTGCCCTGGCGTCGAGTCGGAGCCCTCTTATAGCCCGCAAGGGCTAGCGGCCCGCCGACTAGCTGCGGAGTAGGGGCGGTGGCGAGTCCCTACCCGCTTGCTCGCACGTGCAGGCCAGGCTGGCTCGCACCGGTCGCCTTCTCTCGCCAGGGGCGGTAACGCCCTGCTGACGTCACTCGGCGGCGGCTCCTTCAAATGCGTGCGGCCGGTCACGACAGTATAGCTATTCCGCTTAATTTATTTCTAGTCCTGGTTGAACTTAATAGTGTAACAGCTGAAGATGTGTTTGATTTTGTAATTAAATGTCTTAAATCTTACGGAGTGACAAACTCATTTTTGTAAAGAATCTAATGAGTTTAACATGAGATGGCAGTGGTAATAATTGGAAAAAATAATGGTGTCGGGGCATTGTTTCAAGAAAAAATTACCTCTCATTATTTGGCATTGTGCAAATCACAGACTTGAAGTTTCTGAACCAGTTAAGTTAGTTTCTGGAATTAACAGGCGTTTATGCTTTAATCAACATACTGTTTAATTAAAATACCGTATGTTATGTTGTATTTAATCAATATATCTTTTATACCACGCTTCGTCCAAAAACAGCGAAGAATTGACCATTAAAAATTGGGAGAATATTAAGTGTGCAATGAATTGCTTCCAGTTTCCGATTAGATTTAGCCGTGTGGAAAAGCTATGAAGCATTGGTGTGGCATTTTAAATAAGCAAAAGTTTCTCCAACAAGACACAACAATGAAACGAGCATTTTTAGTGAACATCTGAATAGAATTACTGACATCGAGTTTATTTGGGATCTTGGATTGTTGTGTGATGCATTACAGAAATTATCGGAGTTGAGTGACGGTTTACTGCATCGAAATATAGACCGACACTTTGCCAATGAAAGACTGAAAATAACAGAAACACTTTTCGAGTGCAGAATGTCAGCTCCAGGTAGTTATAATACTATGGATACTACACATTTTTTGGAGTAATTCTTCACAAGAATGTGGGCCGCATGAACAACGATCCTTTGAACCCTATCAAATTTTGATGAATTAAAACAAGCAATTGAAACGAGACTGCTTGGTCAACATGATAAAGCACTAGTCGTTTTAGAAAAAGTGATAGGAATGAAACACTGGGCCAAACATGTCTAAATGAATTAGGGAGAAGATGAAATGAAAACGCTTCCTACCAGATTTAAACTGAAAGAGTGAGACAATTACATATTTTTGAGAATATTTAAACGTGAAGACATTCCAGGACCTTTTTTGACATGAAGTCAAAAAAGCAATAAAATCAGTAGCTATTTCGTCCAGTGAACTCGAGAGGAGATCTCCCAAATGAATTTAATTCTAATCGCATGAAGAATATCATTTAAAATGGAAACCTAATCAGTTTATTACTTTTTAAAATTAATGACCCTCTACTTTATTTATTTGACCTATCTAAGTATGTAGATTCGTGACTCAAGTCTCGTAATTGGGTTTTCGATACTAAAAGTAAGAAAACGAACAAAGAATCAGCCTGCCGAAAAGTTTTTAGAATTCTGAAAAGTGCAATGAGCAATTCGATTATGCACATTGTTATTTTCTCGGTACATAATGTAGTAGACCTGAATTTTAGAACCCAGAAACTGTCATCAATTAGTTATGCAGGAATCGGTGTCGACCTACGTCTGCTTGTGGTGATTTTTGCCAAGCAGTTATCTCCCACCAGCGTAGCACCCTCCCAGCAAGGACAGTTCTAAGCTCCCGACTTCTCTCCGGAGAAGTGTGTGTGTGTGTGTGTGTGTGTGTGTGTGTGTGTGCGCGCGCGCGCGCGTGTGCGTGTGTGTGCGTGTGTGTGTGTGTGCGTGTGTGCGCGTGTGCGTGTGTGTGCGTGCGTGCATGCGCGCGCAGTCCGCAGTCGCGCGCAGTCCGTGGCCCGAATGTCAGGGTACTGCTCCGCCATTCGCCTGGTGTTGATCGGACAAATCATGGAAAACTACGGATCAGAGTATCTAGTCCCTAGAATTCTCCTCTAGATGGGGACTGAATTCGACCTAGCGTCTAGTTAGTGTCGAAAATGCTGCTACCGTCGGGACTCGAACCCTAGGACCTCTTTGCCAGAGGCTCTGATACCCTCAGCCCCCATTTGCCGGTCGACCCTGGTGATCCACCCAGATACTGACGTCGAACGGGTAGTTGTGTACAATTGAACATATCTTTATGATCGAAATATCTAGAACCGATCATTCAGAAATCTGAGGATAAAATAGACATATTATTTTTTAATAATTTAGAATAATAACAGACTATCCACATTTCAAAAGTCAATCTGAGCAACTATATAAAACAAACGGCGAAGAGCAAACTGTGGATAAAAAGCCGTGGGATAAAACAATTATTTGGCAACAGCAATTTCCCGAAATTTCAGATATGAAAATTCACTTTCTACCTAGGACCAGCGCGAGTAACTCAGATATTCTGGAATAAAATAAAGTCGTGTCATTTCGAAATGAATACATTTTCGAAATTCCAGGAACAGAAACCGTTCGCACCAACTTCGAAACGCAAAAAGCATCCAAAGTCGCGAGTTCAGAGAGGAAGGATAGAATTTCTTCGAATGATTTCCTTATCTCCCAATTCGCATGAGCCCTTTGCACGGCCGCGTCAGCGCCGCAACGCGCACAACGATCCAGGAAGCGGAAATGCTCGCCGCCCCCTCCGTTCGTGGAAGGACTCGCCCGCGGAGCGGGGCGGGGCGGGGCGTGGAGGGGAGGGGCAGGGCGGGGTGGAGAGGGGAGGGGAATGGCAGTGCGGGGAGGGGAGGGGTAGGGCGGGGATGGGAGGGGCGGGGCAGGGCATAGCAGGGCGGGGAGGAGGGAGGGAGTGGCAGTGCGGTGAGGGCGGAGGGGGGCGGGGATGTGTAGGGAGGGGAGGGCGGAGCGGGGCGGGGCGGGGCAGGGCGGGGTGGACAGGGGGAGTGGCAGTGCGGGGAGGGGAGGGGTAGGGCGGGGATGGGAGGGGCGGGATGGGAGGGGCGGGGCAGGGCAGGGCAGAGCGGCGCGGGGAGGAGGGTGGGCCGGGGCGTGAGGGGCGGGGGCAGGGAGGGGAGGGTGGGCCGGGGCGGGGGAGGGGGGGGGGGGCGGGGAGGGGGCAGGGGAAGGGGCGAGGCGGAGGGGCGGGGGGCGGAGCGGGGCGGGCCGGGTGGGGGCGGGGGGTAGGCGGGGGGGGCGGGGGGGGGGGGGCGGAGTTCGGCAAGACTACACGGGAGGGCACGTGCGGACTCGTCGGCGGGGCCGAGGGCGGGGCAGAGCCACAGCGATGCGCGACGGGCAGGGCGGGGTGAAACAGAACGGGGAAGGGCACGATGAGCGGGGAGAGTTTTTTTTAATTGCCTTTTTTTGTTCGAATCATGAGTACATTCTTCAGTAGTTATTACTTTTCCACATATACTTGGAATGACTTATAGCTAACCTAATCTAAAATTAATTCTAATTTAACTACATTGCTTTAAGATTGTCATTGAGCACCTACGCTTAGTTTATTAGTTTACATCAGAAAATATTTGCAGGAAGGCATGTAACGGATGTCTATATCGGATTCGGATCGGGAAATTGTTTAGTGTGGCTAGGTTGTAGTGGGCTATTTGATTTATTGAGAACATATTTGAGTAGAAATTGTTGGAGAGATGAGCAATGTGATGATTGATGATTGTTAAACGTAATTGTCTATGGAGTTGATCATTAGAAATGAACCATGGAGCGTGAATGGCTAATCTTAAGTATTCATTTTGCATTATTTGTATTTGATGTTTGTCTGTGTTTGTCCTGTGTTCGTCCAAATGAGAAAATATTGAAATGTTTTTTAAGCTTCATGTGAAGTACCCACAAAAATCAAAATATCCCTTTGAAACTCCCAAAACCATGAGTTAATTCCAATCGATTGGAGAATAGCAATTTTGAAGAAAATCGGCTGAAGGGTTTATGCGCTAGCACAGACGGTTGGACGGACAGACAGACACGTTTTACTGTCAATCGATTTTTCGGTATCAAGAAACAACAAAATATGGATTCTGGCTACACCACGTGTTGGAGGATTTTTTCTAAATTTAGTAACAGGATTCATCCCCCCTTTTTTTGTTACCACAGCCCGGCAATAAGAGATTTTCTGGTGAAAATTGCCCGTTTTCCGGCGCACGATTGCATAATTTTCTCTTCTTACGAAGTATTCGTAAGCGAGAAAGTAAAAATGTGAATTGTTCCGTTGGAAAAAACAAATTTACCTCAATATCTCATAAAATGCACGTAATAAAATAGAAATGAATACAAATATCAAATAGCCCCATTCCCTTATGCGCGTTCGTGAAAAATTAATTGTAATAACTTCAATCGTTGCATATACACACGCACATGAGTCCCCTAAGTTTAGCCGCCCCCCTGTAATTTTTGAACGGTTGAAGTTAGTGCAATGCAACGGTTGAAGTTAGTGCAATGCAACGGTTGAAGTTAGTGCAATGCAACGGTTGAAGTTAGTGCAGTTTTCACGAAAGTGCATGAAGGAATAGGGCTAATCAATTCATGTATTTGTTTAAAAAACGTATTGATTAATAGAAACTGGAATCTGCTGGCGCAATTCTGGCTTAAGATTCGGATTCAGCTCGTCGACAAACATAGAGAAGAAACATGTGTCCAGTCTTCAGGTGTGACAACAACTCCAGAAAAGAAAAAAATATAATTTCACGTTGGTTTTTTTTGCGATTAAAAAAAAATGTTGGATGGTGGTGCAGTTCTGGCTTCAGATTCCGATTCAACGCATCAAAATACCTAGAAAACATGTGTCGTCGTACATACAGAAACATGTGTCTGTCAACTTCTTTTTGTGCGCCTATGTAAATTGTAAATTTTTGTTAGAATTAAATAATTAAGTTGTATTAAATAAAGTTTTTAAAGAAGGCCACTGCTTTAAAATATTGCTTAAGAGTCAGAATTAGCATCAAAGAATTAAAAAGAATTAAAAAAGGAAAATACGTACAGTGGTTAATAAACAACAGTGCACAAAATAATGTAAACAGTGAACTATGACCTTAATAGTTCGAAATACGGAACATCGACTGTTTAAATAAGATGGAAAATGATTTCACAGCTTGGATCATTGCATTAGACGCCTCGGCATTTATTCTACGCGCCGCATCGTGCAACATCAGGCTTCTCCCCTCCCCGTAAAGCTTCCTATCCCCCACTACTTGCATTTTCGGCGCTCTCCCTGGCAGACGGTCGGCTCCTAAGAGTAGAATGCCCACGGGAGCAGGCGTTGTGCAGCCCTGGCTTACAGACAGCGCCGGCCCTGACAGCAGCCATAATATTTTTTCATGGATCTTATTCTCTCATTAACTCTGAGTCCATTAACATGGTATTCCCCCGAAGCAGCTAATAAAATACTTACATACTACATTTACCAGTGGCCAAGAACCAAAATGCTACTGAACAATTCACACAAAATTGTTTTAGAAAATTAACAGGCACACTTCTCAAGAACAAGCAAAATACTCTCGTATAAGCCTGTTATAAATTAAGCATTTTAACAAAAATAGTCTTAACGAGTACTGCAATAACTTGATATACAATGATTTATTACTTACTAAGAATTTCAAAACAGTTGCTTGTCCATACCGGAACACGTGAATATCAAATATTTAATGGTGGGCGGTCTCCACCTTGGAGCCCTGCCTGACGTCGTAAGCAGTATGTGCAGTATGAGTATAGCGAAGTAACACAATAAAATACTTGAGTTTTCATTGAAAATCGAAACTCTCTTTGTTTTTTTAAAATTTTTCCCGAGTTCCCGAATACCTAAGGAAACCATAGACACCTTTCAAAGGGATTGTTCAGTCGCTGTCTGGAGGATAATTATGCGGCCGGCTGCTCTGATCGGTAGTTTTCCGTGGTTTCTCCGATCAACAGGCGAATGCCGGAGCAGTACCCTACAAAACGGGCCACGGATCACGCGCGATCTGTCCCTCCTCTTCCTTGTCCTATCCTCTCCCCTTACACACACACACTTACACTAACATGCACTACACTACCACATATTCCGGGAGATCGGTCGGGAGCTTAGAGCTTGTCCCGGCTGGGGCGGTGCCCCGTTGGTGGGAGAGTCCTGGTTAGGGGGAAACCCCACTAGCCAACGGTAGGTCGGCGCCGGATCTCGCCATCCAGCGGGGAAGATCATCGCCATCTCCCGCGAAAAAACATGCACTACACTAACGGGACATGACGAAAGCCGTTGACGCGCCCGGAAACACGAAAAAAATCAATAAATCAATCAATCAATATTTCAAAGGGATTGGAGGTTGCATAGATGCAAACGATATGTATGTAATAGTTCATAAAAATATTAAATTAAAAAATTGAGAGCAACCACCTACATCTTCAATCAATAAAAATAATCTATTGCTATTATATTCAGCTATAACCAATTTAAAATCCTCCTTTTCTCTTATTTAAATCCTCCATAATGTATTGAAGATAGTGTTTGTTAATGAATTTTTCTGGTGAGAATTAGTTCTATTGGTAATAATATGTTCAACTTTTTGGTAATATGAATATTGGGTGAGAGTGGCAAAGGTTTTATTTTCGTTGAAATCCCAGATTGTTTGAAAACCGCAAAAGTGCAAATTTTGGGGGCGTCTTCCTATAACTATAATGTTAAAGATAAATACTTTTTTCTTTGTGAAATCTGTTCCTTGATGGAGTTCTTCAAATAAGTTTAAGTTCAATTTTTCAAACTACTACTCAAAATTATGAGTAGTTTTCGTGAAATTTCGTGCGAAAGGTAGAAAAGTTAAAATATTTTTAAATGATTGTTCTCAAAAACTGCTCCACTTTTTTTATTAACATTTTCTCCTCGTATGTAATAAGGGACGGTAAAACACTGCTGCTAGTCTTATTTTTGGAGAACTCTCCGTTTTTTCGAAAATTGCAAAAAGTTAACATTTCAAAACTACACAATTGAAGTTAGAGATTATTGCTTCTGACAAAGTCTAACGTAAAAAAAATCTGCTCTTTAAAAAAGTTCATTGACAAGTTTTTTAAAGAGGAGAGTAGTTTTCGCAATGCAATTTATGCAATTTCTAAAAATAGTTATTTATGTCACAAGTCGTCTAAATTAGTCTTTAAGGATGAGGTCTGAAAGTTAACAACGAGGCGGAGCGAGAGCGGAGACAGAAGTTAACATTCCGGCCGTGTGGGTGGGGGTGAGTGTGGGAGGGGTAAGGGAGCGGTGGCGTTTGAGGGAATGGCGAGAGGGCGGGGCGCGAAGGAGCGAGAAATTGAGGGGGCGAGAAGGCCCGACGGGGGAGGGCGTGGCGGCTCAGCGGCACCCGCGGAGCCTCCGACGCAGCTTCCGGCTTCCGGGAAGCAGTCGATAGCTGCCGCCCGCTGTCTCTGATAATGCTCGCGCCGCCTCGGGGCGTGCGAAGCGGCGCCTGGCCTCGCATCGCCCCCCTCTCCCCGCCGCGCACGTGCCGCTCCACCCAGCCCCCCCATCCACCGACCACCATCCTATGTGAGCTCACGGCTCATCGCAACTGCAGCAACTCGAACAGGGGCGTCACTGGGTTCAAGTCCCAATAGTGGCGGATTTTTCACGCCATATAATATAGATAGGTCGAATGCAGCCGTTCTATGAAGAATTCTGGTGTCCCCCTTCCATACATAGGGTCTGGTCTCCCCCTTCCACACTCTTCCCAGTTAATACGTATCGTCGCCTAAATGTCCAACAGATTTTCCCGCTCCTCTGAGACACTGTCAGTGAAGAGCAGTTTCGCGCTCTCCAAACATCCTCAAGATTCTATACTTCACAACAATCTGGACCTTGTCCCTTTACATATTTGCTCACAGTATCGCTTGGTTCCATCGCGTTCCTTTTACCATGGATCTGCCTGTAGGGATCCGGTTCCTCCATTACTCACACATTTTACACACAGTTGGTTGTCAGGCCAAGAGATTATGGAAGGATTAGGATATACAGTTAATCCTCGTTAGCACGAACACGCTTAACACGAATTTCTCCGTAACATGAACTAAACTTCAGTTCCGGGATTACGGTAATAAGGACATTTACAATCCTCGGAGAACACCAATTTTTATAACACGAACTCCGATAATTTCGGTCCCTTGGAATTCGTGTTAAAAGGGTTTATTGTTGATGTAATATAGGAGCGGTTGGAAATACTTCCATGAAACAAACACAAATTGAAACATTCATGCTTTATACGAGTTTTGAACCTATTTCTCTCTCTCTCTCTCTTCCTTTCTCTCTCTCTCTCTTCCTTTCTCTCTCTCTCTTCCTTTCTCTCTCTCTCTCTCTCTCTTCCTTTCTCTCTCTCTCTCTCTTCCTTTCTCTCTCTCTCTCTTCCTTTCTCTCTCTCTCTCTTCCTTTCTCTCTCTCTCTTCCTTTCTCTCTCTCTTCTTTTCTCTCTCTCTCTTCCTTTCTCTCTCTCTCTTCCTTTCTCTCTCTCTTCCTTTCTCTCTCTCTCTTCCTTTCTCTCTCTCTCTTCCTTTCTCTCTCTCTTCCTTTCTCTCTCTCTTCCTTTCTCTCTCTCTCTTACTCTCTCTCTTAAGAAGAGACTATTTTAATCGTGCGCCCTGAATCGGCGATTTTTCATCAGAAAAAACTCTTATTACCGGATATGAGTGGATAAATCTTGTTGCTACATGTAGTAAATTACTTCCTCTAACTCTCTCAGTAATCAGAATCGACGTTTTTTGGCCCTTAGGAAAAAATGATTGATGATAAAATGTCTGTCTGACTGGCAGTGGTCAACGCTAGTGCCTAAACCGTTCAGACGATTTTCTCCAAAATTTATCTTCCCCGGTTGATCTGATTTAACTTAAGGTCCTGCCAGTTTGAAACGGATATATTGATCTCGGATAGCGTAAAGGAAGCTTAGAAGCAGGTCAATTTCTGCTTGAATAGTGTATAATTTATTTTAAAAAATATTTATTAAAAAAAATTATAGTTTACTGAGAGAACAACGAGCGTTTAGAAAATGGCGTTGTACCGAAGTCTGTTCGTTTTAAAACGAGATCGAAGCTGTGGATTTTCAAGGGTGAAAAATTACTTGGTACGCCTTCCTTCGACAGGGTAGTAAAGCTGTCTGTCCCATGTTGTAGATTTACTGCACGTAAAAGACCCTCAAGCCTAAAAGAAGCCTCTGAGTTAAAGTTAAAATCGCGTATCTCGTCGCCGGAATGCTAGCTTTTCTCTTTTCGCTAAAGGGTGAGGACTGGAACTGTAGGATAATGGTGGCTGTGAGCTGCCTCAGTCGGTGATGAGGACGCACATGGGAGGTCGCGCCCATTGCGGCTGGCCCGTTTGCGCGCTACCTCTATCCGCCGGGAGGGGCTGGGCGGGCGGGCAGGCTGGCAAGGGCGCGGCGCGGCGCGACGCTCGCTCGGAGTGAAAGGACGGCACCGCCAGGTCGCACAAAAGCATGCTCTGTACATTCGGTCTGTAAACAGCGCTTCTAGCGAATACGTTCTGTCTCATCCCATTGAAGTTACGAGACCCGAGCGGAAAGTCTTTACGGGCTTCTTTGGACTTCCTACACAACCGTATCGTACTTGTAAGATCAAGTTAAACGTTTTATTTAAAGGGAATGTGCGTGTGTGTGTTGCACATAGATAATTTATTAGATTTTGACGACTCAAACGCCCCTGAACTCTACGCAACCCGCCGCACAGTCGCGCGTCTTCTCTGCATACAAGAATTCTACCCCTGCGATTGTGAAATATCGGCCGGAATTTTCACTTGAATCTCGGACATGTAAATAAAATTTTTCCTAGAGTGTCATAGCGAACACATGCCCAAATTTGAGAGAGAATGTTTTAACAATAGGATGCTAGACAGCATGGCCCAACCAGGACATAGGAGCCCATACTTGCGAGAAAGATTTTCTTGTATCAGAATTTTTGCACGACGTAGCGAAAAACGTGATTAACATTTACGTATATATATATATATATATATATACATATATATATATACATACACATTTCAACAATCATATATTTACATTTTTATTCAAAATCGGAACTGTTAAACAGGTTTTGGATTTTTCCCAAGTTTCGGGGTATCTAACAAAACCATAGATACATGGCTGGAAGCTGCATTGTTTTCCTTCAATATCTGCACGCATTAGAAATAAGTGATGTACTCGTAGACTAGTTGGATCCGTGCGAACATTCTGGATTTTGCAAATATTAGTTTAAAAAGTTAAAATATTTTTTCATACAAGCCCTGAACTGTGCGTATTTTTGATGGTCTGTAGGCGCAGGGACAGGTAAAATTGCCGACCGTTCATTCACAAAAGGAGGACTTCGAACCCGTACAATGAAATTGCACGGAATATGAAAGTGTATTTATAATGACACGACAGTTTCTAAATTAGGTACTTTCCTGACGACCCGTGCAATGAAGTATACCCAGACGAGCTACACATCCGAAAATGTAGCAGAAAGTCCAAGAAGACATGTAGATTACAATATAAGAATTGCACTAATGGTAAGATCGACGATTCTAAGATAATAACGAGTTGCAGTGACGTGTGTAGTGCGTTGCATTTGCGCTGATTTCTGTGTAGCATAATCTACAAAATTCTACATATTTCGTTTTAAATTTTATACATGCATGATGAGTATTTCCCCTATAAATCAAGAGCAAATTTACAGAATTTTGTGAGATGGTGCCTTATAAATCATAAAAAAATCACATTTTCTTTTTAAGGATCATTCAATAGACGGGATAGAAGAGATATGTTTTTGGTCGAAGCATATTTTCTATCTGTTGATGGCTGTTTGGGTATATTATTCACGTTGAAGTAGGATTTAACAGTTTTTCACAAGTTACAAATAAAATAATTACAACTACAAAAATCGGGCATTAACCATACATCTATACTTTGGAGCTTCTTGTGGTGGAAAGGAAACCTCGGAATGAAAACTCGCGGCAAGGCGAATAACACAGTTAACAAGACGAAGCTTTTAACACAACTTTGTAATAATTCAAAAGGGATTCCTCTCTAGAGCCGGAAACTCGCGCAAACAGATGCCAATATGAATGTAAGGGAGCGTTCTACGCACGAGCAAAAACATGCTGGCAACTGCCACTGAACGCGGCCGTAGTGCCTGCAGCTGCTACTGGTGTTGTATCATCAACATCCGCGTTGTTTCCATCCACAGGGATGCGCCCTTGTTTGGAAATTGACAGAAAAGAAGAGGTAATACTCTTGTCATGAATATGAAGCTGCTATTATTATTATTATTATTATTATTATTATTATTATTATTATTATTATTATTATTATTATTATTATTATTATTATTATTATTATTATATTATTATTATTATTATTATTATTATTATTATTATTATTTTTGACGCGAATTGGCTATCCTAGGACCACGCGAACGCGCCACTTGTACCCAACGAAGCGCAGTCATATTCTCCCGGGGGCAAGTGCACGAGAACTTTTTGGGGGGATCAGCACTTTCTTTTTATGCCTAATCCATTTTTACACCATAACCCTGGGAGATGAGATGATCGTGTTGATGAAGAGTGAAAGGAGAATCACAAACATAGAGTCACAAACACACACAACCTTGCCCGAGGCGGGACTCGAACCCGCGATCCTTCCGCCCGAAATCGCCATGGCATTTCTGCCTTAGCTATCTCTGCTACACGGATCGGCTTATTATTATTATTATTATTATTATTATTATTATTATTATTATTATTATTATTATTACTATTGTTATTATCGTTCGCAAACTCACTGGTCACGAGATAGTTCTTTTATGGTTAGAATAAAGCTATAAGAAACAATTGAGCATCAAACGAAGTTATTACTAGGGCGATTAACATGTCTAGAATTTACGACGCTCAGTAGCCTCGTGTTTGGAGATCCTCTCTACAGGGTGCGGGTGCTCCCTTCAACTTTGGAAAACTGAGTTTACTGCCCTCGAGGGGAATACATTCGTACGATTTTCGCTCCTCACCATCGAAGATTTCGAACAGGTTCATAGACCCTTGTAGAGGACGTCAGTAGCGGATGTAAAACGTGCCTAACGAGAAGGCATATGTAGAACCGCATCGCATTTGCATGGGAAAGGTTGATTTGCAGTATTATATAAACTGCTAAAATTTAAAATATTTAGTGATACAAAATAATAGATTAATTAAATATAAAATTAAAAAAGATTCATAATCTGTATAAATAAAATTGAAGTGAGTCTGCGAGTAAAAAATATCAGCCTTTTTGTAATCTCATATGCTTCGTTAGATATAATATCCCATGCAATACTTTTTAGATCTGCCTCTTTGCCGGGGCTCTGTCTGTCTCTTTTTTATACAAATCTACAGTTTTATCCCGACCGTAATGAAAATTTTTACACGTGACATTCAAAACAAGTCTGCAAGATATTTCGTAAAAAAATACCTCGTTTCCATTTTCTAGCTCTTAAACAAAATTTAAGTGTGCATTGTTTCAGGTTTGTAACTATTTCGGAAAAGTTGAAAAAATTCATAGGATTGATTCCCCTCTTCGCAACGTCCCATGCACATGACGCATGGAACAACGCCAAAACAATCCCGATTAAAAAATAGCGGTGCTAAATCAGCACTTTCTCGCATCATTTCTAACTTTTGCAATTTCAGAAAATTCAGAGAGTTCAACGAAAATGAGATATGTGCCGTTCTTTTAAGCGTTCATTTTTCTAACTGTGGAAAAAATTGCAGAAAACATTTGAAGCAGATTTTTTAAAGATTTGTTTTGTTTTCTCTTTATAATTTGCATTAACTTCAAACAGAAAATACACAAAACTACTCATATTTTCCAAAAATTGTACACAACCTTAGTTAAAGATTTGTGTTTGAAGAACAGATTTCATTAAGGAAAACTAGTGGTGTTAGTGGTGTTACAACTGCAATTACTTTTACGCATTGTTTCTAAATTTGCAATTTTCGAAATTCTGAGAGTTCAAAGCAAATGATATCTACCCATTATCTTAAGTGTTCCTTGTACTATCCCTCAAAAAAATGTTGAGCAGTTTTTGATAAAAATGTTGTTTTTGTTTTGTAAATTGCAGACGTTTCAAGCACAAATTACGCAAAAACGTCTCGCGAGTTTGCAGAATGTCAAATTTAAACTCGAAAAAAATAAAAAAAAAACGCTGAATTTCTTTATTTGTTATCTTTTATAAACTATTTTTATATTATTCGGTTCAGCTTTTAATGCCCATATATTTTATATTATTCGGTTCAGCCAAAATGACCATATTTTCAATTACAAACGTAAATATTAGCAACCGCTTGTCGTCGGTCACATTTATAACCAACGGAAAATGGAAGCAATAATACCCGACATTAGGCTCTACACGTAGTTTCTACAGTGGCGAAGAGATGGCGTAAGTCAGAGAAGGATTTCTGAACGCACTCAGACCGTAGCCAATCAGGAAATTTTCGTGGAAATACGGACGTGGCGTGAACTTGCGTCAAAAGAGCTCGCTCTCTTTCTGGTTCGAGACGTCAAGGAGAACGGTTGCCTACGAGTACGCCACATAGTCGACGAGGGACACGCGAAGATTGCGGAACACAAAAGCTTTAATAAAAGGTAATTGACTGAGCACTTTTCATGGATTTACGTACTGTGAATATCGTGAGATTACATGGAATTAGTAAATGAATATTAAACAAGAATGCAATGAATGAAAGAACGACGGCGGTAATAGATCGAAATGAATCTGTAAAACCACGTTGCTGCATTCTTGTTGCTAGAAAAGAGGACTATTGTAACATAGGACATGTTTCTTCTTTGTTACAGCTTTCATATTTTTCATATATTTCATACTTTATATAGATTCTTTATTCTTATTTTTGGGAATCTCACTTTGGAAATCCTATGATGGAATTTTGAGAGTTATGAGAAAGACGGATTATCCAACAACTAGTTTGACTTTTGCCATTACGAAGTCATAACTTGGAGTTTCGGACTCGCATTCTGATGCGACCATCGCCTCTGCGAAAGCTGTGGTGAATTTTCGTCGAACGACGGGGAGACGGTGTTCGGAGTACTTCAGTTTCGGTGCGACAGGCAACGCAGGGACCTTGCAGAAGAACGACGACCTTGAGGCGCGAGGGTCGCGCGACGGGCCAGCTACACAGCGCGGGACCAACTTGAGAAATTCGCCGGTTGTGAGTCACAGAAAGAACACTCATTAGATTTCAGTCTGGAAAAAACTTGTGAGATAGGATTATCATTATACTAGCCAAAACGTTGTAATGTGAGCTTCCCTCAAAAACAGACGTTGATCGGGCAAGTTTCTTAGAACATTGGTCTTGCTAGCCAGTGGTTTTATTTCTTTTCGACAGTCGTAACAAGAATCAGATTAAAGTAATTCTTTATGTTTATGATAGAAGTTGTTTTGTACAGAATTATTTATTTAGAGTCATGTTTTAATGATTCAAATCATTTAAGAGACGTTATGAAACAAAATTTTGTGTTGAAAGGCTATGTAGAAGCCGAAGGTCAAATGTGACTATTGAGTGTAACGTAATTAGTGATTTAAAAGGTAGTAGTGAATTTCGAGTATTGTGTGTATGTATTTTTCTTTTACAGGATGAATATTTGTACTATGATTTGTGTGTTTCATGTGTGATATTCTTTGTGAAGTGTAAATATGTATCCATTGCTTGTTTTCTTGTAAACAGGGATCTGAGTTATTATTATTACTTTAGTGAAAAACTGCAGTTTAGGTAGGGAATTAGCTACCATGATTTTACGAAAAATGAGAACATAGGAGGATCTGTGAATTTCATTTGTACAGTGATTTTCATTCAATAGAATATATGTTATTTGTCATTTAAAACTGAAAAATTGTGTTGGCTTGTTAATTGATCAGTAGTTTAACAAAGACGAACCCACTACCAATAGGGAAGTTTATCCGTAAATTGAGATATTCCCAGGGATGCGTGACGGTGTAATCACACGTCGCGAAGTAGGCAAATGACAGATCTACTTTTGTAATCAGTGAGCTCGAGGAGAACGGTTTACAATATTAAGATGTAAGTTTGTTTTAAAATAAAGTAATATTAAAAAATCTATTGACAACTTTTATGTACTAATAATAAAGTAAAATTAATTATTTTAAATCAAAATAGATTTTAGTTAAAATAACTGCAAAATAATATGATTACTACTTACCATAACGTGTGTCACAATGTGGAAATAAAGCCTGTTGCGAAAGTTTATAATTAAAAAAAATACTTCAAGTTAAATCTAAAAGTTGAAATTTTTACCGGTGTTTGGCATCATAGAAATATTCTAGTACGTGTGCAATTTCCAGATTTGAATCTGGTCCCTCAACAGATAAAATAAAAATAAGTCAGATAAAAGTTTATTAATAAGTCGGTTTATTTTATTCACCACTTCAGTCTTAAAACTGTCACAACTAGAAATGAGATTTTTTGACACCATTTTTGGAAATTTTTCTTCATCTCTTGCTAAGTGTTATATTGTTCCGTCTTGGTGGTCAGCTGAAGCACTCACAATGTTGCACGAAGATTGAATGAGAAATGTGATAAGGAAGGTATTTTTCCTTTGGTTTGATTTTTGAGGATGAAAAACTGGTTCTCCGCCAACCACACAAAACACAACCACTTCTAATTACAATTTTATCTTTCAAATTGTTTTAGAAAGACTACTGAATTTTCTGTCACTACATGCGAAGCAGGATGAATGCACCAAACCATTTGCCTTGCAGCGTCTTACCCTTCTGGAATTGAAATGCTGAAGTGTCCGTGTGCATTGTGTTCGGAATTACATCCCGACACGCATCACAAGCGACCCACGTGCTTCACCATTACTGTTTGGCAAAGTGTCCTTTAAAGCCACAGAAATTACGCAAATAAAATTAGTCACGATCAATCACATGGACACACATGAAACGCACGTGAGTCACAAATAACCGACCAAAAACGGCGCCATTTTATCCGGTATTCATACTTGCGTGAATGTCTGAGGTTCTGCAAATGTTCTTGCACAGATTTCACATAAATAAACCTTGTAATCTTTCAGCTGCTTTTTCTCCTCCTCTCTTTTACTTTCTCGCACTTACTTTGTAAGAGAAGAAAGTATTGTAATCATGTCCCGAAAAACAGCGAATTTTTGACACTTTTATTGACTAGCGCTGGTAACGAAAAAGTGAATAAATCTTGTTCCTATGTACAGTAAATTACTTCCTCTAACACGTTGTGTTGTCAGAATTCATATTTTGTGGGTCCTTGACATCGAACAATTTTCAAAATTGTCCAAACAAATATTGCAATGTTTGTTGTTATACTTTGCCTTCAGAGAGCGTAAAGAACTCTTAAGAGATTGGTGTTGGTCTCATTTGAGTTAAAATTGCTGATTTTTCGAAAATTGCAGTAGTATCCTTTTTGGCGTTAACTAAAATATTGAAGAGAAAGAATTTTTTCCTAAATGAAATCTGTTCATTAAAGACATATTTAAATGATATCATGTACACTTATTGGAAAATATGAGTACGTAATTTTACGTTAAATATAGGCGACGTTTATGTAGTGAAATCTGTTGTTTAAAGGCAGTTGATATAAAGTCCTGTACAATGTTTCGAAAATATGAGCGGTTTTGCGTGAAATATGCGGTAGTTATGCGCGAAATATGGGCAGTTTTAAAACAATTTTTTCTCAAAAAACGGCTCCAAATTTTTTCTTTAAATTTTCTCCTCGTTTAGCTCCAAGTACGGTAAATAAATGGTGCGGGTTTCTAAATGGCAAACTGTCCATATTTTCGAAAATTGCAAAAAGTTGAAAGATAGAGATTGTAGCCTTCCTTGAATTGGTGGTTGGTTGGTTGTTTAGTGATTCTGGGCGCGTCAACAGCTTAAGTAATTAATCCCGTAAGTATAGTGCATGTTTTTTCTCGGGAGATGGCGGTGATCTTCCCCCGCTGGATGACGAGATCCGGCGCCGACCTACCGTCGGCTAGCGGGGTTTCCCCCTAACCAGAACTCTCCCACCAGCGGGGCACCGCCCCAACTGGGACAAACTCTAAGCTCCCGACCGGTCTCCCGGAATATGTGGTAGCGTAGTGCATGTTAGTGTAAGTGTGTGTGTGTGTGTGTGTGTGTAAGGGGAGAGGATAGGACAAGGAAGAGGAAGGACAGATCGCGCGCGGTCCGTGGCCTGTTTGTTAGGGTACTGCTCCGGCATTCGCCTTGTGTTGATCGGAGAAACCACGGAAAACTACCGATCAGAGCAGCCGGCCGCTAGAATTCTCCTCCAGACAGCGACTGAATTGGACCTAGCTGAAAAGCTAGTGTCGAAAATCCTGCCGCCGTGGGGAGTGGAAACCTAGGACCTCCCGGTCAGAGGCGCTCAGTGACATCAGGTGATGCACTGACCTACCGCTCCCGGTCCTTACTTGAAGATGGATATTTTTGTCATAAACAAAATCTGTTCTAAAAAGACAGCTATTTAAAAAAGTCATGTACAATGTTTTGAAAAAACAGTAGTTTCCCTAAAAACAACACATTTTTTCTAAAAAACCTGTTCCACATTTTTTTTTTTACGTTTACTTCATATGTATTAAAGGACGGTGGTACCGGCTTCGTTTTCGGCGAACTCTCCGTATTTTCGAGAGTTGAAAAAAGTGAACATTTCAAAACTACAAAATTGAAGGTAAAGGTGTTTGCCTTACAATAGGTTATAAAATTATTAAGAAAGATTATGTCTAATTTTTTAAAAACGAAGATTTTTTGCGTAATTTGTTTTTGAAATCTATGCAATTAAAAATAATTCCCAATTATCGGCTCCACTTTTTAAAAAAAATTATCCTTGGTTGTAACGAAGATCGGAAAAAATATGATGCTAGTCCCATTTTCGGCGAAGTCAATTTTCGAAAATAGCAAAAACTTAACATTTGAAACGTACAAAATTTAATCTATAGATTTTGCCCTTGAAGAAAAACCTGTTTTAAAAATCAGATCTTTAAAAAAAGGTCATGCACATTTTAATACACGAGTAGTTTACAAGTAATTGCTTGTAGAAATTAATGCAAATTATAAAAAGAATGTCTCAAAAAGGGCTCAAATTTTAAAAAAAATTTGTTTCATAGATAAAACAAAGGGCGCTTGAAAGAAATGTGGGGGGTCTCATTTCCGTTGATCTCTCTGAATTTTCGAAAATCAAAATATTGGGTTAAGACAATTAAATTTTTAATCGTCGGCTCGAGTTGGCTGACCTGGGCTAGAGGTTGAAAAGGCGGCGGGAGAGTTCACTCGGAGGACCTGAGTTCCGGACTCGGTGCAGACAAACATTTTGCTGGTTCATGCAGTAGTATATTGCGGAGCAGTTGTAAATCATGTGAGAAAGAATGTGCTGTTGTAACACCACTAGTTTATAATCGCATAATTGCGACCGACGTATTCCAATAACGTCCGTCCGACACTGGTTCTCCGGTAGCGCCGTTTTAAGCGAGTGGGATGAGGGGGAGTTCAAGGGCCTGCCGTGCAGCGGGTCGCTCACGCAGAGCCTTCGCTTTCCGGGAACCATCTCGTTCCCACGGCTCGGCCAGGCACCCAGCCCCGCGCGGCGGATACAAGAATGGATCACAAAGAAATAAAGGAAATACTGGTGAAACAGCGCATTATTTTTCTCGCATTATTTTCAACTTTCGCAACTTTTCGAAAATGTCAGTGGGTTTAATTGATTGATTACTGGTTCCGGCCGATTCCAACTACTGAGGTCATTAGTCCCGTAAGTACAGTGCATGTTTTTTAGCGAGGGAAGTGATGGTGGTGATCTTCCCCCACTGGCTAGTGAGATCCGCCGCCGTCCTACGTTGGCTTGCGGGGATTTTCCCCAGCCAAGTATCACCCACCAGTGGGGCACCGACCCAGCCGTAACAAACTCTTAAGCTCCCCACTGGTCTCCCGACAAATGTGGTAGTGTAGTGCATGTGAATGTGTGTAAGTATGGAGTGAGGATAGGACAATGATGAGGATGAAAACATCTCGCGCGGTTTTGGTATACATACATATATACTGAGTAATTAGTAAAGTAGTATAAAGAAAGTTCTGAAATGCTCCGGAAAATAGATTTCGAGCTTTTGAGACACTTTTGAAAATTTCACAGGTGCTTCATGTTAAGTACCTCCAAATATTAAAGAATGTTATTAAAAATAGCAGACCTTTGAGTGAGGCGAGATTGACCGGGGGTACTCAGTTTGGAAAAAAATCCCACACGTATAGTTTAAGCTCTAGCGTTCTTGATAGACGGTCAGAGAGACACACGGAAGAATATTGTGCAGCACTTTTTAGGTATAGAGGACGTACTATTCGTGAAATCTGACTACATAATAAGTTAGAGGACTAATTTACTACATATTAGAACAGGATATATCCACCTTTTCCGTATCAGAGCCCCACAATACCAGTTTTTTCGACCGAAAAATTGCTGTTTTTTGCGGCAGCATTGCCTTTCTCTATACTACGTGTATACTCCGCAAGTAGTACGTATACGAACAAATAAAGTTGAAGATGAAGATTTTTCCTTTAATCGATTGATTGATTAGTTATTCCGGCCGGTGCTGTATGTGTAGTGAATATTTTATCGTGGGGGGATAGGGTTATCTTCTGCTGGCTGGCGAGATCCGGCGCCGACCTATGTACGCTTGCGAGAGGTTATCCCCAGACAGGTGTCTCCCACCAGCGTGGCACCGCTCCAGCCGGGCGAAGTTGTAAGCTCCCGAATATTCTCCCGATATGTGTCATTGTGTAATGCATATGAGTGTATGTGGCAAGTAAGGGTCACTCCATTTAAAGCGCTCCAGAATTTCATAAAATTGTCGCTTGACCATCTCGAAAAAAATTCGTATTTTGAACATAAATTTCCTTATGGTTTGGCTCTTCAAAAACATCTTTAATTCATTTGTATTGCATCTAGTTTACAAATGGTGGCCACTTTTGTTTTATGTCGTGCGCCATTTTTCGCGTTTGTAGAAATTTACCTATCCCAAATTATTCAGCTCTGGGTTGTTCCAGTATTCTAGAATAAAAGACATTGGATTCAGTATACTCTGGCCTACAAATAGAAATATTATTTACCTAACTTCTGTCTTTTATTTGAGAAATGATTGCAACCAAATCTTTGGAACGCGAATGAACCAAGTTCGATATTCAGAGAGTAATTTCTCAAAGAGAAAAAGATTACCAGCCTTCATTTTTTCTGTGCTTTTACACATAACAGTATAGATATCTATTGTAAAGTATCATTGATGAATAACGTACCCCGTGAAAATTATATTCTCTTAAAAATTGGAATTTTAGATTTTTTCCAAATTTTCAACCGTATCTTGGGGGATCAGATAAAAATCTGAAATTTTCACACACACTAGATCGCTATGCTACCAAAATTCAGTAAAAATTTCAAATTTTCGGTTTAACTCAAAGTATTTTTTAATTATAAACTTTCGCAAAAAAGGCTTCATTTCCACATTGAAGATACGTTGCGACAAGTAGTAATCATATTATTTTGAAGCTATTTTAACTAAAATCTATTTCGATTTAAAATAATTAATTATACTTTATTATTAATAAACATAAAGTTGTCTAATATATTTTGAATATTACTTTACTTTAAAACAAACTTACATCTTGACATTTACGTTTGTAATTGAAAATATGATAATTTTAATATTAAAAGATGAACTGGATAATATAACTAGTCAGATCGACTGGGGTTTCTTCAATTTGTAAAAGATTGTACGTGTGGTTTAGGCACTAGTAGTGTTAACAGACGGACATTAAAAAACATTTTTTTTCGGAATCAGGGGACCCCAAAACGTGTATTTTCGCTCAAATCTTGAAATCGATTTTCCGCAACATTACATAACTTTCTTTGTACTACATACATTACTCCGTATATACGTACGTATGCGAGAAAGTAAAAATAGTTTATAAAATATTACAAATAAATAAATTCAATGTTTTGTTTTATTTTCTGCGTTTAAATTCGCCATTCTGCTTATTATTTCTGAACGTTTGTTTAGAGACACGAACAGTTACACAGTACTCCTTATTTTCAAAGATCGAGAATGAAATTTGGAATAACATGTTGGACGCAATGATTTTCCTAGTATAAGATTGACCCAAACATTTTTATTCGTGTAATAATGACTCAAAGTTATTTCTCTCGATACTTTTGATATAGGCTTTTTATGGTTTTTCTAAGGATCTGCCCATAGAGATGAAATTTTTGGAAGTATTTTTGACATTTGTAAACCAGGTACAATAAAAATAAATTTTAAATGGTTTTGAACATCCAAAACATAAGGAACTTTATGTACAAAATATTTTTTTTTTTTTCGAGACGGTCGAACGACCAGTACCGGACCACTTAAAATGGATTGACCCGTAAGTAATGGGTGAGGATAGAACAAGGAAGAAGAAGTAAATATCGCGTTAGGTCCATGGCCCGTTTGTTAGGGTACTGCCCCAGAATTCGCTTGGCGTTGATCGAAAAAAACACGGAAAACTACCGATCAGAGCAGCCGGCTACTAGAATTCTCCTTCAAACAGCGACTGAATTCGACCTGTTTCGCTAGAGAGACCTATCTCGCTCACTTTGCAGTGTGTTCAACAAAAATGTTTTACTTAAGGATATTTTGGAAGAATTCGAGAACAAGTGTTTTTTTTCTGATTTCAATGCGCCTACAAGTACATTGGTGAAAAGTTGCATATTTTTTATTCTCTTTCCGGCATTTATATGAATTGTTACGAATTGTATCATCCGATTGACAATAATTAAACCTAATTTTGTAATGAAACAAAACTTTAAACAAATATTTTAAACAATACCTTTCCGTGTAATTTTATTTTCCCGAAAATTAATGAGACTGCCAGGTAACATTTTTATTGTGAATTTGGAGGAGAAAACATTTAAAAAATTCTTTAAAATACTCACCAGAGGCACCACGCTAAGATCATCACGATATATGTTTATATAATCATCACGATTTATGTTCACATAAATGTTATCGTTATTACTATAATATTTTTCAGTATTATTATAAATGTAATAAAGAAAATAAATTATGTGTAGTGGACTATAATGTGGCCCAAATAATCAGGAATTAGCTTATTGAATGAATTTATTTGACAACTTATATCTTGCTATTCTACGTCTGTCACTACCTTTCTATCTTTCATTACCTTTTAAATAGCTGGGAATATCATCCTTTCAGCTGTGTGCTTTTCGTAGCCCTCTCCCTTGCTAAGCCAAAACCCTAAATACTTATTATCGTTCACCATTTCTAAAATGCTTCCTTTCCAAATAATTTTCTCAAATTTACTCTTCTTTCTGCCCTTTTTAAACTCCATCATTTTGGTCTTATCTTAATTCAAGTTCTCTATTCTCTAGACAGTTTTCTAATGTCCCTATCATCTGATTTGAGTCTATGACATTATCAGAAAATAATACCACATCATCAGAATAAGATAAACACAAAATTTTTAATTTACCAATCAATAACCCATCGCTTCCTTAACTAATCTTCTAATCCTACCATATACAAATTGAAAAGAATGAGACTCAATGGGTAGCCCTGTCCAACTCCTTTATTGATTCAGAAATTTTTGATAAATTTCCCTTCTAACATCACCCTGCAACTCGTTTCTTTGTATATTATCTTCAAACAATTAATGATCTCATAAATTAAATTATTAACAATATATTTATCAATGTCGTGTTTAAAAATCGGGAAGTAATGAAAGCATGATCGAATTATTGACTAATCGGCAAAGATTTACCTCATAATCCTAATCATTCTTTAGGGCCCTTGAACAGAAAAGGCATAATGTTTCGAAAATGCATACAAAATTCTCAAAGTTCTCCTAGTAACTTGCCCAGGCAGATACGATCAAATCAAGGCGTACTAAATACAACTCGCCACACTAAGGTGTGTCAAGAAAGTGTTCATGATTTCCCCCAGCATGCTTGAATAGCACTCTCGGTTGAGAACAATAATCCGTATAGGATAAAGTGTAGACGAATATTCTGTTTTAGTTATGTGACCCACGTCGGTAACTAATGGTCTACTTTTCCATGAATCTTCCTCGATATTATTTCTTTCTCTAAATAATCTAAATTTCTCTATCTAAAGGTATGCACTCCAGTTTTACAAACAAAATACTTTTTGAAAATTCACGAGTTTCAAAATTACTAATGCTGTTACAACAGTGCACACTTTCTCTAATTGTTTGTAAAAGCGACGCACATATGACATAAACCTGTAAAAGTGTGTTTCCAACCAGCAAGTTTTTCTTTCTCCTTGCTGGGATTCACAATTAGACCATTAGTGTTAATACATGAAGTACGTTACCCATATACCATAACCCCCGTAGCCATCCATTTTAAAATTACAAATATTGCACGCACTATTGCACGAAAACTACTAAATTTGTCAAAAAATGTACATGGCCTTAGTGAGAGATATATTTATGGTCAACAAATTTCATTTGTACGAAAAATCTCTATCCTCAATTTTATGGTTGTAGGAAGTCGCCGGAAAAAAATCAAATATTTCAATTTTTGAAAATTCAGTGCTAACCGTGGAAATCGGACGTATGCCACTTTTATAAGTGTTTTACTCTGTTCTTACAAGAAATTTAAAGAAAAAATTTGGAGTGGTTTTTGGAAAATTTTGAAATTGTTCGGAGGCTTCATGTAAAGTACCACCAAATTTTAAAGAATGTTTTTCGAAATTTCAAAGTTTCAACTGGAGCCAGGTGGACAGGGGTTCCTTCAATTTGGAAAAGATCGTACGAGCGGTTTAGGCGGTAGGTTTGTTTACAAACGACTGACGGACGGACGGACGGACGGACGGACGGACGGACAGACGGACAGGCATTTTGCCATAAAAACACTTTTTCGGTATCAGGGCTCCCAAAACGTGTATTTCCGTTGATATTTCGAAATCGATTTTCCGCAGCATTACATTCTCTCTTCTACGTATATTAGTCCCGTATATAGGTATGTATACGTGAAAGTATAAAGGGCAAGTCCCATTTTCGGTAAACTCTCCGTATTTTAAACAATATCAAAAAATTAACAGTCAAAAATCTTAAATTAAATATGTTCTAAAAAGCTTTAAAGACGGTCATGTACTTTTTTTTGAAAAAAAAAAACTCTTGTATTTGCCAAATTTCTGATTCACGTTAATGCAAATTATAAACTAGTGGTGCGACAGAATAGCACAAACTTTCTCGTACTTGTGTTTTCTCATTTCTTTGGTCTGGGCTAGCTTTTCGGTGTTGCGCCATCCTCTTGCCAACTGCCATCTATAGCCTCCCAAAGTACATTTTTATTTTTTATTCTCAATTTTTCGGTTTCCTAGAGGTAGAAGGTACATGACTAGAGGTGACATGAGGTAGAGGTAGAGGTACATGACTTTGAGAATATTATAGAAGAGTAAAACTTGGCCTGAATGGAAATTTTGTTGAAAAATTTGGAGTCGTTATTAAGAAAATGATTTTATGCGTGACTATAGATGCGAAATTTGAAACTTCTTTTCACAGAAAACTTTTGAGTTTTCGAGAACGTTTATTGGGACATTTTGTACTTGTGTTAGAGCACTTCTTGTTGGGCGTTGGCTATTGCCGAAAGATGTCTATTTTAATGAGAAGTTTAGGTAGGGGTTTAAGAACGATGTTTATACCGGTAATTTCCAATGTATCTTTTGCGATATAACAGTTTCTGTAAGATTGGTGGGAGAGGAGGTAGCGGGTTGGGGAAGATGTCAGGTCTCAAGAATCGAGAATGGCTTGAGGGAGCGAATACGTGGCTCTGTCAATTTCTTGAGCGTTTTTCAGCGATGGAAGTGGAGGCACGATGCAAGAAATTGGGATCTAAAAATGAGGCCAGTTGACTTTTTTGTAGGTGGTAGAGCAGGGCAGGGCAGGGTGGTTTTCTTCTAGTGCTGAATTTACGATGAAACAGGATGGCGGTGGTCTGAACGGAGAGCGATATGTGGTTCTACGATAATAGTATAGCTAATGTTACTAGAGATAACGAAGTCGAGTATGTCTGCTTGTACTGAAGATTGGTAAGCATAAAAACTGGGAGAATCAGGAGCATGCACTGTTAGTTTTAATCGTTCAATATCTGCAAGAAGAAGGACGCCGACAGGAGAATAGAGTCTGCTACCTCAGATTGTGTTGGTGACGTTCCAGTCCCCTACAACAATTGGAGATTGATTTGATGAAAACAGCTAATCGATGTCACCTGTTTTGAAAGGAATATTGCGAGACTTATACATTAAGGTCACGATAAGGTAGGATGTCCGATTAGTTGTACTGCTACTATTAGTTTTTCAAATGTGGAGTTTGTATATTCAGGATGATGATAATGGTAGATATTATTTTTTTCTAAAAATGGCAACACCATCACTGCTGCGGTTTCGTGGACGATGGTATCGATACATCGTATATCGAAGGATGAAAAAATTAACAGCAGGGCTCAGACGGGTTCCTTGGAGACAAGCTATATCGATATTATTACTATGCAGAAAGTGTGCGTGTTCACAAAGAATGTGAATATTTCGCAGGCGATTTGCATTCCAGGATATAAGACGGATTGATTGACGGCGGTTATTTTTAGACAAAGATTTATGGATAATAAAATCTCAGAAATCGGAGAATTGTGTTGGCAAGAACAGGGTTTATTTGATTTTTTAAAAAATTGAAAGGAATATTTCAACTTGTTGTGAAACTTTTTGTGACGTTATTCGGTAATGAGAGTGAATTGAGAATGTAGAAGGTTTTAGGAAATCAGTATAAGAGCAGATGATAAGGTGATGGCGGCCTCGGTTCGGTCGGTCTGGGTAGGATAGTGCGGCGGGAGGAGAGAGGTTCCAGGGGTAAAAGTGGTAGGAAAGGAAGCAGAGGCGGTGAAAGGTGTTAGTGGGGTAAAAGATTGTGTGGGCAGGACTGTTGGAGGCATATTTGAAGGTTGGTTGCGCGGCTGAATGGGAAGAACCTTTCTAGATAGAATATTCTGACGTACATGAAATTCACGACTAGAGACCAGATGTAGCTTTTCACAGTTTACACATGTGTTTTTTTCATTGACGCACTCGTCAGTAGAGTGATGACCCGCACATTTTCTACAGAGCGGCAGAAAATCACAGTTTTTTTTAGAATGGTCGTGAGCCTGACTTTGCCGCTACTGAACTGGACTAGGTGTATGACGACGTTCTTCTATTGTGACAATAGCTTTAAAAAATTCCATTAGATTGTAGCTTGCCATTCCTTCTTTGTTTTATCGAGAGTTACTGCACTAATGGCCATGCTTTGCGTTCGCTGTTGGTTAATCGTATAATTGTTATTACAGGTAACGTTTTTGCTACTTGTTCTTGAAGTATGTCTTCTTCTGAATACGATACAGGTACATTTCTGAGAACTACTGAGATGGTAGCTTTGGTTGGATCTCGTTAGATATGATAGAATATGTCATTAGTTGACAGGTTGTTTTCGGAGCAAGGTGAAATCATTAACAGAAATTATATTGCAGGGTCCTTTCACTCTAGTGGTAAAGTTTTCATGTTTTGATATTTTGAGCAGTTCTGAATGAACAGGTGGGTTGTGAATAATTTGTGTTGTGATCCTTGCCTTTTCCCGTTTGTACGGTGTCGGCGCTAATAGGGGTGGGCTCAAGTTTTATTAATTTTCTGCACACTTCATTTTTATACTATTTTGGCGAAGATTTTACGGCCGGATGCCCTTTCTGACACCAACCAAAGGGGATACACAAGCACATTACACGTAGACAACACACACAATCACGAAACACATACAATCATGCTCGAGGCGGGATTCGAAACCACGATCGTTCGGTCCGAGATCGCAACGGCACTCTGCCTTACCGACCTGCCTTACCCGGATCGACGGATTATGAATGGAAATAGGAGGTATTTTTGCGATTTGTGGAGAAGGATTAATATCAAAAGAGTCTTGAGGAATATTATTGGTTTGATCAAGTGGAGTATATCTATTGCTAGTTTTAATATTACACAACGGGATAGTTTCCGGAGTAGGGAGGCTCCTCGGACACTCTTCAATGGCATTTGGACACTGTAGTCGATGGCATGTAACTTATGGTGATTCTATTCTACTAATGTGATGTATTGGAGGCTGCATCTCGAAAGACGATTGTTTAGGGAGTATGATGAATACGCATATTGGCTCGTTGCTAACCGCTGCATGAGGTGTGGATAGTGGAAAAAATAAAGTGGACTAGGGTAGAAGTTATTTAACGTACGCACTGCTGTGGACACAGCTTCGAGTAGCGGTGGGAACGAGTGTCTTGATTCTTTCTTGGCCGGCCAGTAGCCTTTCAGAAAAGTCATCTTGGACGATTTTCCTCCCAAAGCAAGAAACTTGAAGTAGACGCTTACAAATGAGCACGTACACAGATTAAAAGAAAGAAAAAACATTATTTAGGAAGTACTGTTCGCACTGGAGACAGAACCGTAGCTCTACGGCCCCGGCGCGGGGCTTATCTCTGGCCGAACCGATAACCAGCGAGAGAGAGGAGGGCGATCAAGCTCGGAATGACTCTTTCGATGTCGGCTACGGTTTTCATATGGGAAGTAAATAAATATTTTCGTCGTTATAATATACATTTCTCTTTTTGAGCGCATAAAAAATAAATACTTTTCGGGTTTTCTGCACCCAAAAGTCCGAGCCCTACCGATGAGCAAGATGGCATGGTTGGGAGCTGACTTGATTGCGAGGCTGAAGAATGCGCTCGGTGTTCTTGGAAGCTGCCCTCCACCCCCGCTCAGTCCGCAACTATTAGCTGTCCCAAGTATTAGCTGTCTCCAACTGTTCATTGGCAAAAATTAAAACGGCAAACGAGAATAAGTAAAACCATTAATTCAAAGACCCCAGCTCCCCGCACGCAAACAATTCATCTCCCGACTTATACAGGTTCTTTATTAAAGTCCGGAACGACACAGACGAAGGATTTTCATAATTTTCTCATCACTGCCTCACAAAGATGATTTCTGGAATGCGCACTTTCAAGTTACAAGAAGTTCGGGCTGCAGCTTGTAGACATGTCACAGAAAATTGACAAAAAAGTGTAAAATTTGCAGCGTGAGTATGTAACTTATGAAGAATTTACACTTTCAACTTGCAACAGCATTTTTAAAGATCCGTCAATAAATATTTTTAAAGAAAAAGAATCATTTTCTTTTCCTTTTCTTCTTCAACCCATTGTCTAATAGCGTTACCTCTGGTCATCCCTATTCCCTAAAATCATTTCTCTCATGCATTTCCCCTCTGATCATCTCCCTCTTGCATCTTCCCAACTTACTCTCCATCTTTCTCTCTTTCCTTGGGCATATTTTTACCTCTAAACTTGCCTTACTTTTCTTGGGCATATTTTTACCTCTAAACTTGCCTTACTTTTCTTTTACATTTGATTTCATATGTACCACCACGCCATTTTACTTGTCTTCAATCACATTTCTGAATTATCTTTTTTTCTTCTCTTCTATCATTCCTCCCTTCATACCTTCAAGTCCTATTCGCTTTTCTTCTCAGAAGCTGAATTACATTAAATAAGTCACTATTCATTAATGTTTCCTGAAATGAGGAAAAAAACAGATTATCAATCTCAGAAAATTTCCAGTACTTCTTACGCCCTTCTTCGAAATCCAAAAACAGCAGACTTTCAAAACACAAACATGTTGAATCACAGTGAATTAGAGCAAAAGAACTGTGATTTTTGCAACAAAAAAATTAGCTGAAGAATGGCGGGGTGTAGCCTTTAGTTGCTTCGTGGTTTCCGGAGGAAGTGACTTCCTGTGTAGATAGGAACATCCCGCAAGCGCGCATCCCGACGAGCCTCCTCTGTGGCGCTTTCGGAGGCGACTGGGCGCTGCTTGATAAAACTACATTCAACGATTGACCCACATTGGTGTCTACACGAAGTAAACGAGGAAGCACAAGCGTAGATTCGACATTTCATTCATAACAGGACAAACGGTTAAATGTCGTGAAAACGAACATCTGGGAGAATTTGACCACTTTTCAGCTCACTAATCATAAGCTAAGTGACAAATGATGATTATTATTTTTTATTATTTTCAATATTTATTTTCAATATTTTGATTTTCAATATTTTGAGAGTAAATAAAGGCTTGTTGTACATAGATCATTATTTCTAGAATCGACCAAAATTGATTTTTGAATACACCTTGCGCGAATGAAGGTTGCAAAATGGTGATAGGAACTGAAGAAGAAGAAGAAGAAGAAAAAGAAGAAGAAGAATGAGCGGATTTACGTTCCAATGTACTCAAAGTTGTAGATGATATTCTCAGTCCCATTAAATTAGGGAACTATTTGAAATAAAAATCCCCTTCATGAAATTCTTTAAGAATCTTATTAGAAAGACCCGTGGAAATGAATTGCGTAGTGAAGATAAATCTCATACTTTTTTGTAGCAAAAATTCCTAATTTTCAGCAGGAGAGAATCAAAAACGAAGGCGATTTTCAACTGTTGTTTTAATCGTATAAAATGACGTGATTTGAGGGCGAGAGATGCACATGAGAAGAGAGTCGTCAGAGTAATATTTAAATTGAACAGTTAAATAGTTCTTGTTGTGTATTAGGGAACGCATCTCAAACAGTTTAAACAGTATTTATGGATATAAAGTTACAATCGGGAATGCGCTAGTAATGAAGTAAGTTTAATACTTCCATCAAATGTCGTGGAGTTAGTGGTTAAGAAGTCTTCAAAGATAGGTGTTATGCAATGCATGCAAAACTTAACACGAAAATTCGTGACGGTGATTAGATCAATGATTGAAACTTTACGATTTCAACATAGATGTAAATTATTTTCAATTTTATTGATTTTCATTATTTTGAGAGTAAATGAAGACATGTCATGTTGTTTATGGGTCATTATTTCTAGAATCGGCCAAAAATGATTTTTGAATACACCGTGTGCGCGAAACACGTTTTCTCAGGCTTGTTATCCGCGTGCGAAAAAGCTATTTTTGCTTTCTCGTATACGTACGTATACACGGAATAATTTAGTAGTATAGAGAAAGTTATGTAATGCTGCGCGAAAAAACGGCGGATTTTCGGCGGAAAAAAATTCATTGCAGGCATCTGGTGACGGTCCGTCTGTCTGTCCGTCCGTCTGTGAACACTCCTAGCGCCTAAACCATTCGTAGGATCTCCAAATTGAAGAATCCACTGTCTATCCGAATGTAGTTGAAGCTTTGAAATTTTGAAAAACATTCTTTATAATTTGGAGGTACTTTACATGAAGTCCCCCGGACATTTACCAAATTTTCTCAAAAACAGATCCAATTTTTTTCTTAAAATTTCTTATAAGAACAGGGTAAAATACACTCAAAGGTGGCATAGGTCTGATTTTCGCGGTTTACTTTGAACTTTCGAAAATTACAAAAGTGTGAATTTTTTCGGCATCTTCCTACAACTACAAAATTTAAGACAGAGAATTTTCCTTCAAATGAAATTTGTTGTCCATAAATAGTTCTTTCATAAAGGTCATGTACATTTTTTGAAAATTTTAGTAGTTTTCGTACAATAGTGCGTGAAATATTTCCGTTCTACTATCTAAAAACCGAAAAGTTGATAAAATGTAAAAATAAAAGTGTATTTTGGGCGGCGATAGATGGCAGCTGGAATGAGAATGAGGCAATACCGTAAAGACAGTCCACACTAAGGAAATTAGAAAACTTTACTACGAGAAAGTCTGTATCATTCTGTAGCACCTCTAGTTTAAAATTGCAAATATTTCACTCTCGACTACTAAAATTTCACTCTAAACTACTAAAATTTGCATGACCTTAATGTAAGAACTACTTTTGGACAACACATTTCATTTGAAGGAAAAATCCTTGTCTTCAATTTTATAGTTGTAGGAAGACGCCGAATAAAAATCAAACACTTGCAATTTTCGAAACTTCAGTTAACCGTGATAATTGGATTTATGCCACCTTTATAAGTGTATTTTACTCTATTCTTACAAGAAATTTAAAGAAAAAATTTGGAGCCGTTTTTGAGGAAGTTTTGAAAATGTCTGGGGGGCTTCATGTAAAATATCCCCAAATTTCAAGGAATGTTTTTCAAAATATCAAAGCTTCAACTAGATCCAGATGGATAGATGTTTCTTCAATTTGGAAAAGATCGTACGTGTGGTTTAGACGCCAGATTTGTTCACATACGACAGACAGTCAGACGAATAGACGGACGGACAGACGGAGGGACGTTTTACTTTCATTTTTTTCGGCATCAAGGACCCGTAAAACAGGGATTCTGGCTACTCCACGTGGTAGAGGATTTTTGTTTTTAATTTGGCAACTGGATTTATCCACTTTTTCGTTGTCAGGGCCCGGCAATGAATTTTTTTGTGCAGAGAATTCGCCCTTTTTTGACGCAGCATTACATACATTTCTCTATTCTACGTATATTACTCCGTATTTACACGTACGTATACGAAAAAGTAAAAATAAAGGAGGAGTTTTGTCAAAAAACGCTCTCCCTGGGCCGAGCCAAATTCTAAAGGACGAAGTTTTCTGAGCGATATAAAGCGTGTTGTAGGTCAGGATCGTTGGTGCCAGGTGTAGGAGGGGTAACATTTTCTAATTTACTTAATTGTACTGTAACTATTCATATGTCTAAGGAGTATTATAACATTTATTTATAATATTATTTTATTCATTTATTGTTTATATGTTGTACGTAACCTTTGCTGCACATTTTTACTTCCTCACACTTATTTCGTAAAAAGATAAAGTTATGTAATCGTGTGCCGGAAAACGGCGATTTTTTTACAATTTTGAATTACATATACATTTTTTTACATGCATTTTTTTACAACAATGAAGCCAACGGCGTATTTTCCACAGAAAAATTATTTTTGACGAGCCCAGGTAACGAAAAAGTGGATAAATCATGTAGCTATACAAAGTAAATTACTTCCTCTAACACGTGATATAGTCACAATCCATGCTCAGTGGTTCCATGATGCTAAAAAAGATTGACGGCGAAACATCTGTCGCCTGTGTGCCCGTCTGTGGACAACGCTAGCGCCTAAACAATTCAGCTGATTTTCTCCAAAATTGATCTTCCCCTATCGATCTAAATTAACTCGAGGTTCTGGGAGTTTCAACCGGATAACTGATTTTTGGTGGTACTTTACATGAAGCCTGAAAAAAATTTTCAAAATCTTCTCACAAATGGCACCATTTTTTTTATTAAACTTTGCCCTCCGATAGCGTAAAGAACGCTTAAGAGAATGGTGCAGGTCTCATGTTCGTTGAAATTCCAGCTTTTGCGAAAATTGCAGAAGTGCAATTTTTTAAGCATCTTCCTACAACTATATAATTGAAGATAAAAGATTGTTTCCTTAATGCAATCTGTTCCTTAAAGACAGATCCTCAAAAAGACAGTGTTCAATTTTTCGAAAACATGAGTAGTTTTCATGTAATATGTACGAAATAAAGTTGCAATAGTATTTTAGATGATGCCGGATAGGGAGCCATATTGCATGGCAAAAGCTTTGTATGTCAGATTTCGGTAGCACTTACAATTTTAATACGTATACATTGTATTTATTAATTAGGCACAGTTCCATAACAAGAAAATGAAGCCGCATACGTCAATAAACATTTAAAATAGAAATACAAGTTACTTTATATGAAAAGAACAAAAATATTGATGAAGCACTTCCCATACGAAATTCATTTTTACCATCTTATTCAAGAAGGTTGCAAAAAAATGGTTTGTTTTTGAGGATGCAGAGATATTTTAAATGAAAATAGAGGGAAGTAATACAATGTGTTTGAAGAATATTTTAATTGTGAACTTTTTTATTTACATAAACATATAAAAGAATAAAACTTTTGCAGGAATAATCGTAGGTTCAAAACCTTTTAGCGTTCAAAGAAAATACTCACAAATCACAAAAAACAGTTTTTTTCTAATAGTCACAATAAGTTTAGGTAAAGTAGGTTATTTTTTCTGAAAAAAAAACACACTCCTATTACAGTGTTCTTCAAAAACGAACTCTTATTTGTATAACATCAGTATAATAATAATAATAATAATAACTAATAATAATAATAATAAATAATAATAACAATAATAACAATAATAATAATAATAATAGTAATTAATAGTAAATACATGTTTGTTAAAAGTATTGTACTAAGGAAATCATGCTTTGATAGAAATACCTGTGTGACTCCTAAAACATGCACCAGAAAGCTGTGATAATAATAATAATAATAATAATAATAATAATAATAATAATAATAATAATAATAATAATTACAACAATAATAACAACTAAGAATTAAGATATTCTCTCCCAAATGATTTTAGTAGTGACACCCGCATGGAATTTGGTCTTGACAAGTGTGCAAAAGTCAATTTAAAGTAAGGCAAAGTGATAAGATCAGAAGGCTTTGAAGTTGTTATGCACACTTTGATTCAAGATCTTGAACCAGGTAAAACAAATACTTTGTCATTGAAGAATATGAGAATATCTCGCACGGCGCAATGAAAGAGAGAATTCGCAGAGTGATACAGAAAGGTGAGAAGGTCCTGCAGTCGCCTCTGAACGGCCCACCCTCACGATGATGTACAGACTATGTGTCGCGTACGGAAAGAGGAAGAGGCCTCAGGCAAATTGCACAATGCAATAGTCGGTTGAAAAAGTTTGTAGTTAGTTATCAAGACTCACTAACGAGGCTGGTCATTAAATCTGACCGAAGAATGGGAAACAGAGGCATTGTAATGTAGCAAGAAGCATTGCGTAGAAAATTATGCAAGACGTGCAGAATAACACAGACACTGATGCTACTTAACTTGAAATGTGAGACCTAAAAATGTTAAAGAAATCGTGGAGAGACAAACCACTCCAAGGACAATATTTAAAAAGAATGGACAAGGTGCAGATCAATAAAGATCAATCGTTTATGTAATTTGAAAGGGGAAGAATGAAGCCAAAATCGGCAAGAGTTGTAATAGCTGCCCAAGATCAGGCGTTGAGAACACGACATTATGTTAAAGCAGTTTCAAAATTTCCCATAATGATAAATGTCGCATTTGCCAGGAACAAGTAGAAACCATTAATCATATCGTCTCAGTTGTACAATTCTAGCAAAGACCGAATACTCGAAAAGACACGATAGGGTGTGTTACTTCCACTGACAGATCTGTAAAGTCCTCGAAGTTCCAAACACATGCTCCAAGGGGTACGACCGAGAGTGGCTCATTGCATCAACTGATGTCACTGCAACGCCTCTGACGGGAGGTCCTAGCTTCGAATCCCAACGATGGCACGTTATTTCGACATTAGCTAGACAGATAGGTTGAATTCAGGCGCTGTCTGGATGAGAATTCTAGCGGCCGGCTGCTCTGATCGGTAGTTTTCCGTGGTTTCTCCGATCAACACCAGGCGAATGCCGGAGCAGTACCCTAACAAACAGGCCACGAACCGCGCGTGATCTTTCCTTCCTCTTCCTTGTCCTATCCTCCCCCCTTACACTAACATGCACTACACTACCACACATGCCGGGAGACCGGTCGGGGACTTAGAACTTGTCCCGGCTGGGGCGGTGCACCACTGGTGGGAGATACCTGGTTGGAGACAACCCCGCTAGTCGACGGTAGGTCAGCGCCGGATCTCGGCATACAGTGGGTGAACATCACTATCACATCACGATTTAAAATCATGCACTACACTTACGGGACTAATGACCTCAGTCGTTGACACGCCCAGAAACACTAACAATCAATCAATCAGTTTTATAAGCTCAGGTTTTGAAGTAAATACTTACGTGTCGATGAATAAAACTTAAGTACTAGCTTTTACTAGCAGTAAATACTTAATCTCTTAGGACTTATTTTTCCATGATTTACTGGAAATGAATAAATGATAAAGTGAATAAAACTGAGCTTTTACTTCATTTCATAAATAAATACTACGAATTTTTTTTAATCACGATGCTGACCGCATTTAAGAAACTTTTCATAGACAAGTTTCAGCTTTTACGTGAGATTAAGCTTTTTTAAGCGAGTTTTTGCTGCCAAGTCCACCGAGTGTATTCGGAATAACGGAATTTCTGTATTAATTGTGCAATAATGGCTGTTTTTTTAAATTTACAAGCACGAAAAATCTACCGCACTCGCGTTATTCGCGGGGCTGATTATCGGGAATTGTTTTGATTTGATAGAGATAATGTAGAGTGGTTATCAGAACACTTGCTATGTGAATCCGAAAACAATGTAGTTGGTGCTCTGACAAACGCTCAGACTAGAACTTTTCCTGTGTTTCGTAAGGGATCAGTTGTACAATTCTAGCAAAGACCGAATACTCGAAAAGACACGATAGGGTGTATTACCTCCACTGGCAGATCTGTAAAGTCCTCGAAGTTCCAAACACATGCTCCAAGGGGTACGACTGAGAGTGGCTCATTGCATCAACTGATGTCACTGCAACGCCTCTGACGGGAGGTCAGAGTTTTTAAAATAAATAATTAAAAACGTTTCCCAATTAGAATAGCAAAAGATATTTGTGTTCATCGTTCCACAGAATCGAAAAGAATACCAAATGTTACGCAAAAAATAATTGGCATATCCCATATTTGGATAAAATTTCCAAAAGGCAGTGATATATTGCTCAGGTGGAATGGGCTCAGCGTTTTCACTTCCCGAGAGCAATTAGCATTAGAGACTACTCATGTACGAGTTGTGAAATCGCGGGTACATGGGGATGAATATCTCAACTGTAAGATATTTGCTCCAATGATTTGTCGTCGCTTCGGCCTACGGAGATGTACTCTACGAAAAATATTTATGATTATATTTAGGAATGTAGTTAATAAAATAAATTTAAATTTAGATAAAACGTGTCTGTTTTTCGTCTTGCCGAACCAGGCTCTTTGTCAAACGTGGGATTCAGTTCTGCTATCAGAGCCATTTTTCACCCATGGCTGCAAAATAATTTTTCTGCTTCCTGTTGCTTTCATATCTGCGTTTTTCTCATCTATTATTTATTATCTTTTTTCCTTGTGCAGTAGTGTCACTGGTTTTCCATAAACCTGTTCATATTCATTAATACCCTCACGCTCTGCTTATAATCGCGGTGTATGAGGCTTCCTTTCCGGTTTTCATGTTTGGAAACTCCAATTTATTTACCACTGTGTCGTTTTTCAATTATTTCCACAAATTGCATATGAGAAAGTGGTCGCCTTCCTCATATCTCGTCTAAGAAACTCATTTCTTTCGTGTAACGTACTATACTTGGGTTTTACCGTGGCATCTGAGGTTATTATCTTCAAGATGGCATAAGTCACGACTTTTTGCATCTTTTTCTGTCCTGCCGCTAGAGTCACTTGATCTGCAGCCCTGCTTGATAGGTCGCAATCATGCGACATCTTGCGGCAGGACCAAGAAAGACGCAAAAATACGTGCCATATTCCATCTTGAAGATAATACCCTCAGATGCCACGTTAAAAAAAGTATAATGGTGAGGTTCCTTGTCCCCCGTCGAATTGCAGCAGAACAATACTACAATTCTGTTCATCAGCATCTTTTCACCTTTATTCACTTACTGTTTGATATTAGACACAAAATAGGAATGGTCTTGAAGAAAAGACGTGGCTTCATTATAGATCATCTTTGATATATAACACGCCATTATTACTATCTGCCTTTCCATCTTGTAGAGAAAAGTCACCTTCTTCGTCGCATGTGTCCCGAATGTAATGTTTTGTTGTTGTTGTTGTTGTTGTTGTTGTTGTTGTTGTTGTTGTTGTTGTTGTTGTTGTTGCTGCATTTAAAAATATTTGTAATACATTTAAAAATATTTAAAAAGACACACTCGACGCTTTTCCCATTCTTCGGTTCTCGTTTTAAATATTAAATTCTGAAATATTATCAGGTTAGGACACGATCGTCCATTACTTTTATATGAAAGGGAAGGAAAGCAATTATTGAAAACTATTGTTCCACTTTCTCACTATCCTTATAAAAAATAAGTCTAATTTCATGAGTATCGCTAAAGGCTGCAACGGAGAATATCCCAATCACGGATGCTCACTCTCCGGCAGGCACTCAACGCCTTGGCACGCTTTGTGCTCAAGTAGGGGGACGTCGCGCGCATGCGCTGCCGCCTCCCGATCCGACCTGAAGACGGAGGCATTTTCCAACGCCCTGAGCTGCGCTCGCGCAGTCTGCGTTGCACGGACGCGCTGGGGTCATCTGTGACGCCGATCGCACGGAAGTCCGAATAAATGAAAAAAAATCTAAATACATTCAAAGGAAAAATTGATTTTTTTATTTCCTTGAGCGTTGACACACGACTTGCACACGCAAAGAAACCGCCACTGGTTGCAACCCGTCCTCGATTTCATGAAAGTCTATTCCACTCGGCACGAGCAAGGCATTAATACTATCAGATTAATCCGATTGTGGAACCAGAGCACTATCCATTCACCCAGTGTTACTTCGGAATAGCATTAACGAAAAAAAAAAAAAAAAGAAAAAAAACTCTGGCGCGTATGTGAAGCTCTGGTCTCTCGGTGAACTGGCGCACCGCGAAATCTAGCATCTAAAACTTTGGCTCACTTTTAACCTAAATGTATAGGTATGCAAATATTTTTTTAAATAATGAGCTGCTTGAAATTTTCTCAGGAGTCCATGTCAGGTGACTCTATAATAGCAGATAATGCATGACAGTTTCATTACATTCAAATACTTAGTACTAGATATCGAATACAACCAACAACTTTAATTAAAATAACTACATAGAACGTGAGGCCCTGATTGGACAAGTCACATTTTCACACAAGTACATTTTAAGATCTTAATCAATCACAAACGTCTTGTCATTGCAATCAGAGGTTTCTGTCTTCAGCATCACATTCAGATTACAACATTGTTCAAGTCTTCCTTGATTGCTTGTCTTCTTTTTTTCCTCGTAACTTTTTCTTCCAAAATATTTAAAAATGTCATCTTGGAGTGTCTTTCAAAAAAATTACTATTTCTCAAAAACTTTTGTAAATTTCGTTTACCCCGGTCTCTTTCACCATATTTTTGTACTTCCATTTTTTTTTCTATATCCCGACTCCTTCCCATCATAGCGATGGCATGCAAGACTACAAAATCTGAAATCTTCTGGACCAGCAATACGTCCTCTTTAAAATGATAAATTTCATCATTTTTGTTGGTTTCGCTGATTGATCCAATGAACAACGATTACTACCTATATTAGTAGAAAACGATCGTGGATCAAATTCATTCTCAACTTTCCAAAATTATTTTATCTATTCAGGTTGAGCCGACGTGTCGTCCAACATTATAGATTTCGTCAGAAAATAAAATACGCTCTAAAGAGGTCCTTGATATCGGATGCAACTTGAACTGTACATGAAAAAATAAATAATATTTGAAAACGGAGAACATTATTTGATCGAAAAGTCATTTTCCACTAAATGAATTAATGAATATGACTGTTTTAAAAAGCCTCGTGTATTTTTTCTTGCCGCCCCGCACCCCCTCCCCCAAGTGGGCCAGCCCTTTGGGCCACAGGCGCAGAGCCCTCGCTCTATTAATCCATGCTTCCGGCGCGGCGCGGCGGGGCGGGGTGGGGCGGGGCGGCCCGGGCGAGCGTGCGGGTGGGTGGGTGGTGGCGAGGGCGCGGCCAGGGTGTCCGCCCGGGCCAACAGCTGTTCGCGTCTACGCGAGCCTAGTGGCCCCGTGGCCTGGCGGGGATCGATCGCGTCCTCGCCACCTGTTGCCCGCGTGGCAGCTGGAAGAGGCCCCGGGCGCGCCCGCCGCGCCGCGCCGAGCAGGGAGGCGTGCCCGCGCCGGGCGCGCGCAGACTAGGCCCCGGAAGCGCGCTCCATTCAGAGCAGGCTTAGCGCTCCCCGACCGCGTGCCGGGCCCGCGCCGCCCCGGCTCTAAACCGCCCCCGCCCCCGGCCCCGGCCCCGCCTCCTCCTCCCCCGCGCCTGTGCACGAGTCGCCGCGCCACGACGCCCCCGTTTCGAAATCGCTTCCAAGAAATAGGAAAAGCGTACCAGCGATAAAGCTCCGGCGCCAGTTCTACATCAATAAAACAAGATGATAGGAAATTCACACGCAACAAAATAGTCCAAGAATGTCGCATTTCTTTGGCAAATATGTTTAGTCATCTGCGCGTCATCGTTGCAACAAGTTATCTTCTGATGTTACATCGATTTCAGGCGGTAATATCCCTTGTGTAATGGTCTGTTGTCACTCGCAAACTCTGTAATGTTTCATGCTCACAGATAACGCAAGGACAATAGTAAAACGAAAGAATCGATTTATAAGCATTCATGCAAGACATAAGAAACACCTAAAGCATTTTAATTGCATATTTAGTTCGTTTTATATGAACTTTAACTGCGAAAGTTTGCCTAGATGGTAAATGTAAGGTATTCTGAATAATGTATTTCCCACACTAAACGTCTAAATTACATCAAACTTAAACATGCAGAAATCAGAAGGTATCTTTATGTCAAAAAGCATAGGTGAAAAGGCCATAGAATAACATTGAGACAATCCATTGCATTAAACATATGCTTTTAATTTTCAACAGAAACACTTTTAATCGACAAGAAATAAACATTTCTGCAATATTCACAACATAGCAGAGAATTAAAATACTTTACCACAGTCGAATCCAAACGCTTTTTGCTTCCATATGTTCTGATGTTATTCCACAAAACAGTCATTTATATTACGACAGTCGATAAATATTGGCAAGTTCTTCACGAGTAAGCGTAATTTACACCATCGCTGTGGTGTCTTACATTTTAATTGCCGAAAAACTAAAGAAAACAATATGCCGAACGAGTTTGACAGCTACGCCCACATGTCAAACCGCATGTCAGTTTTGGTTATTTCACACTTAACATAAAATGACAGTTAACAGGGACATCCCGTAGGTAAGGGCGTTCCTTACACACATTTCACGTTTCATGACGCGGTTGTACAGTGACGAATGCATACCACAACAACACTTCCTACCGCCAGACAACCGCTTTAAAAGAACATAAAAGTCGCCATGTTTGTGTTTATTGATTTTCAGATGCGCACATGCAACCGCGCAGTATCAAAGACAAATGACTCCACTCCCCCGCACTCAACAAGACAAAGTTAAAGCATACTTTTGAACCATTTTTCTGAACACTTCGTATTGAGTATATTACCGGCATTGTGCCGACAAGAAAACAGTTTGAAGTTAATAACACCATGTCCGAGGATTGTCAATATTTCAATCTGGGTCTTACAACGCCATCTATTGTGGTCGTTGTGAACAATCTTGACATTCAGTATCGATACATTCTCCGACTTGGGAAGTAGATCGAAACAGCTGAGAAGTGTCGTCATGAACTGTCTGGTTGATGACTGTCACAACTTGAAGTATCAAAATAAAATATGTAGTGCAAGTAAAGTTTTTTAAACAGCTCTTTTGTAGTGGTATTTTACTTTTGTAGGTAAAATATGTCAAAATGTATTACATGATTTAAACGTCATGTTACTTGAGTTGTCGAGAAATAGATGGCTGTTTTGAGGTATTTCCAAACGTCATTTGGTTATAATAGCACGCACTTTATTTCCGTTTTGTATGTTTTTGACAATTTAAATTCGAATATCATTCAGAAATTACCCCACTTATCGTTGCAATGTTCAAATATTATTGATTAGAGCATATGCCAATGAAAAGCAAAAGGTGGTGAGAACAATGCCACTTCAAAAGTATTGAAAATCTCAGAACAGTTTGTTTAATATCTGTATTCGATTAATTTGCATTTTCTTTTCGCGTGTAATTATCCAACATATGTTGTTAATGATTGATCTTGTTTATTCATTGATGTCATATGCTTACTCTTCACAGGTTGTTGTAATACCTGTTTTAACTGCATTTTATGTTGTCTTGCTGAAGACTTAATTCTTTCATCATTTTGTCCACCATGGATATGATGCTTGAAGCATATTTGACACATGAAGGGGCACTTGAACCTGATGACATCCCCCAAACAAAGGAAACAATATGGATACTAGGAAAGGCATATCATGCTCCACACAGTATGCAAAAGAATTCTTGTTACTCTTTCAGCTGCATGGCAATTTCTTGTTACATTGCTAAATTAAGAGCGTATTTGCTTTCAGATGTAGAAGTCATTCGGAAAGATATTCGCTCCAAATTATGGTTTACATATCGAAGAAACTTTGTGCAAATTGGTGATACAGGCTTGACCACAGATAAAGGTTGGGGTTGTATGTTACGTTGCGGTCAGATGGTTCTAGCTCAGGCGTTAGTGTGTGTGCATTTGGGTCAGTAAAATCGTACAATTCAAAGTGATAAGTGTAATTTACAATGATCCATTGTTTTATTAATATTGGTGGCATTACTGTGAGTGCATTTTTTTTATCTGTTTTCAGGTAGGGACTGGATTTGGTCAGCTAATGCTAAAAACAGTACCTACCTTAAAATCTTACATATGTTTGAGGATCGTCGTACTGCTCCGTATTCTATTCACCAAATTGCTTTAATGGGTGCCTCCGAAGGCAAAGAGGTGGGCCAGTGGTTTGGTCCAAACACTGTAGCCCAAGTACTTAAGTAAGTACTAACATTTTGTCAAAGTTGTTTGAAGTTTATTAATAGGTAACGACTTGTATCAAAATTAGAAAAAGAGATTTAGTCATAATATATTTGTTTTATAGTTACATTAAAGCATAGGTTAACTTGGTTACATTAAAATTTTAACTTGTTTTAAAATGCTGGAAAGTACACAAATGTGTGTACTTTCATCGGTGTTTGTCCCCTAATTTAATTTTTAATTGGTACTTTTTTTAAGAAAACTTGCTGTATATGATGATTGGAGCTCCCTTGTCATTCATGTAGCCCTGGATAATACAGTTGTCATCAATGAGATCAGTAAGTTTGACTTTGATTTCAATGTTAAATTTTTTAGTTTTTCAAAGAATATTGAAATATTTAATACTGAATATTAATATTCGAATCTTAGATAATTTTGTTAGGAGCCATAACTACTAGCTATACATTCAATGTTCAACTTCATCTTGTATCTCATCTTTGTTCACTAAAAATGACTTATAAGCCTGTATGCTAACTGATAAATGAATATCAGAACCTTACTCAAGTTACACAAGCCAAAGCATTTTATAATTTTTTAGTGGTGAATATGCTTTCTCTAAGAGCATCTTTTAGATCTGTTGAGGCTCTTTGAGTAACATATTAATTAACATGAAGGATATGTTAATCAGTAATGTAAAACAATGGATATGATACTTTTGTATCTGATGTCACTCATGTAATGAAAGCATTAATTCCTTCATTTAAATTGTCTTGATCAGGGTTCGGATTCTAATAACATGTCATCTTTTCATCGGTGCATTCTAGATGTAGCCAATTTGTAAATGAATGTTTATCACAACATATACGTGATATAAATGTTTAGTAATTGAGTCATTTTTCAATTGTAGGTCATTTTTCTGGACCTTTGCATTATTTTTGTCATTTTCACACATCGTGTTTCCTTTTTATTTATTTTCTTTTGTTAGTGAATATTTCATGAATTTACAATGACACACTTAAACAAAGTTTTTATTGTATCATCAGTTAATGACGAAATTCACTACTGCAGTGGACTCTGTTTTCCAAACTCTCAAAATTACAAGGATCTTCAGTAACCTTTCAAAACTGATGGTTGGAAGATGAGAACTAAGGATTACATTTCCTCCTAAAATAAAGACTTTATATTAAATATAATTTTATATAAATATATTTAAATTAAAATGGTAAAATTTAGTGAATAAATAAACATATTCTTACAAATTTTTAAGTATTTAAAAAAAATTAGGTCATTTTCGCCATTATTTTGAAGTCATCCTATAGGTCATTTTCCTCTTATTTGTAAGTCATTTTATAGATCATTTTCAAAGAATTTGTAGGTTGTCAGAATCTGAGCCCTGGTCTTGATTAACTCTTACAACATCCACCGTTTTGCGAGAGCATGTAACTGCTGAGGTTAGCGTGTTTTATAATACTGTGCTGTCTTGAATGGCACAATATAAAGATTTTAAATATGTATAGGGCGACTCTGTTCTATGAAGCAGAAAAGTGGAACTCAAAGTGAAGGAAATGCCAGTGCAGGCGGGACTGTGCAAAGTTGGAAACCTCTCTTATTAGTTGTGCCTCTTCGGCTAGGCTTGAGTGAGATTAATCCTGTATATATTCGTGGACTAAAGGTGAGCACAAAATATCATGCTTTAATGCAAATCATCAGCAGTGACAGTGACACTTGATTAAATTACATGTCCATTGTTTGTAGACGTGTTTCACATTCAAGCAGTCACTTGGGGTGATAGGAGGAAAGCCAAACCATGCTTTGTATTTCATAGGGTGTGTGGGTAAGTGTTTGTGTGTGGCACTTATGTGTGTGAATTTTACATTCCCAATAATTTGACTAACAGTTGTATACAAAAGGAAAATAATTGTTTTGTAGGAGAAGAGGTCATTTATCTTGACCCACATACAACCCAATTGGCAGGTCTGGTGGAAGAGAAGGAACACGAACACGAGAAAGCATTAGATGCATCATATCACTGTGAATTTGCCAGCCGGAGTCACATTCTTCATATGGATCCTTCAGTGGCTGTGGTAAGGATTGTGCAACATATTAATGTCACAAAATTCAATTTTTAGTTAATTGTCATGAACATTCTTGTACGATAGTGTTTCCTGTGCCAAAGCGAAGAGGAATTTGATGTTCTTTGCCAGCTTATCCAACAGCACCTTATTGAACCTGAGAAGCAGCCTTTGTTTGAACTCTGCTATGAGAGACCACAGCAGTGGTCTCCTGTTGATGAAGGGGCTGAGGAAGCTCTTGGGGCTTCATGTGTTGGTATGTACAAGAGAGAAATTCTTGCAAATGTTGGATGTCAATTCATGAGGACAATTGCTACAAGCATTAGAATCATTGTGCATAATTTAAATGATGAATTTTTTATTAGCTATTGAAATATTATGGTGTGAAACCAGTTAAGTTTCCAACAGGATTGCGCTCTTACAAGTATGTGTATGGCTCTCTGCAATGCTTTTGATCCAATAAGAGTTGTGTCCCTCTGAAAACTTGTAGAACATTAAGTTAAGATAAATATCAATATCAGACAAAAATCTTATGAAACATGACTCTCTTTAATACAATTTAAATAGTAATATATACAACTAATTTACTCTTGATAAAGTAGTCTGTAATTTAGTACTTTTTTTGTATTTTTATTATCTTTTTCTGTAAAACAATATTAAGAAAGTTAATACATTCATTTATTTAAAAAAAAAAATTTTTACTTTCTTATTCGTTGTTGGTGCACTTTTATTCTCATGTGGAGAAAGATGTGTCAAAAGAAAAAATGCACTTCAATTATTCAAAATTATAATTTAGAATTTTTTATTTCAATAATTGAAAATCCATAGTCATTAAAGATTAACAAGTATTGAATTCTAGAATTCTCTTTTGTATTAAGCCACAAGCACTACTTGCTATTCATTGAGGATACATTCTGTCATTAAATACTCACTGGGACTTATATACGAGTAGTGATATAATGTACTTTAAGTTATTAGCATGCTACATGTACAAAAATCTGAAAATTATTTAATTAAAGTGCATTTTTTCAGTTAAAATAAGTAGTACTCCTAGCATGTAACACCTTTGAAAAGTCATCTTCTGTTAATAAAAGCAAAACTATCATTGATTTTCAATATTTTGTTCAAAGCCTTGGATGACTTGGGGCGACATTTTGACGATTCTGATGAAGATTTTGAGCTTCTGGGATAACTTCTTGCAGCATCGTACTTGTTCAACAAGGATGAATAAAGAAGTGGCCCATTTTAAGCACTTTCATCGCATTCATCTTTTTAGTGTGCCTCTTTGCCATGCGTGTGCCTGGCCCTCCACACGATGTGATGGTGTTATGTTCACACCATGAGAGGAGAAACAAGAGAAGTGGGGGTTAAAAATGAAATAATTTTGACTTGTAATATTAAAATATTCAAGAATGTTGTGCTAGCTTTATGAATCTCTTTTCAGTTCTGATATTGCAGCTTTAATTTGGGAGATGAGATGTTTTATTTGTAACTAAGTTAGTGCAGATCTTTTCATTGCCAAGAGCCTTAAAATTGGCAGCTTGTGTAGCATGAAGACTGAACAATACTTGTTCCATGCTAAATGCTCTGATATATGATATGCATCTAATGTTAACTGGATGTACTTGCTGGTAAGATGTTCTAGCCAGTAGTTGCAAATATTTTTGTTATCTTTGTCTGAGTGAAAAATAGGGAAATATTTCATGTAATATGAAAAGCTAATGCTAGCTTTCAGTAAACACAGCCATGAAGTTGTACAACATGAAATCAGGTCACAAAAGACTGCTCCTCTATCAATTCATTCCAGACTTTGATCTATTAATATAAGGTAATTTGTATATGGAAACTCTTAATTGTAATTTATTGTGGCACTGCATTATCTAGCTCTTTTTTGTTTTTGAGTTAATCTTCAAAGCATAAACATTGTAGAGTTCTTTTTAAGGGCATTTAGAAAATGTTCATAATATTGGTATTAAACGTTGACACTTGAAACATATTTCAAGACTAATCATAACTTTTATGTAAAGATAACACCCAGGTAATTTATAAAAAAAGTGTTTTAATGCAGGTTTGATTGTTCTTAGAGGAGTAGCCTACTGTTCTTCAGCTTTTGTGAATGCTTGTAAAACTGAAGGCAGATTCACAGATGTTGATCCCTTTTATTATAAAAATATAAATTTAATTAAGAAACAATGGCATCACAAAAAGTAAACCATCACATTAAAAGCACAGATAATTGTGTGAAGAACAGGAGTGAATAACTGTGGAAAGTACCAGATTTTAAAAAGAGTAGTACAATTAGGATTATGTGAATGAATGGGAAGGTGTATATGTTCCATTTACTTGCATATGTCATTTTATCTTATAGGATGATGAAGGCGCAAGCTGTAAAGAAGCTCAATTTTGTGATAATTAGTATTTGCAATGTGATATGTTCCTCTCCACAAGTGCTAGAATATTTTGTCAATTCACTACATATCTAAAAACAAAGTTACAATAAAATTGGGATGTTGAGCAGGAACACAAATGAAATAGTTGTTCCTTTGCTGATGTTTTTGATTGGGTTTGAACTCATTAGAAAATGACTTCATACAACTGTGTATTGCTTCCTTTGATTCTTATACATGACAATATGCAAGTAAATGTCTTTGTGAATATTGTGAGTTATTACATTATGTGCATTAACTGTTTTTTCAATTTTATATTCTATTCTGTAATTTGTCAGTTAATTTGAAAGAGATGTATATTATGCTATTTTTCAGTATCCTGAATAAATTGAATGTGTTGAGAAAGTTGCTGAATTTTTTTCAAAACTAATAGCACTTTCAAATTTGTCTTTAAAACTAGCATAGCAGAAATTTCTGAAACATTTAACATATTCCAAGTGGAGGTATTGCTTTGACTCCTTCATATTTTCAGCTGCTTGTTGCAGCATTATCACACTCAAACATCCATGCCTGAGGTGAGATTCGAACCCAGGGCCCTTCAAGCCGAGGCAGCTACAGCCCTTCAGCCTTAGCGACCTTGGCTATCCAAGTCAGCTCTCTTAACTGTGATGGTAATTAATAATATTCATAAAAATTACTAATGGAATAAAATTTTTAATTTTCTATTTTTTGTAGAGCTCTTCAAAGTTTCATTTTTTACTTTCTCATATATGAATGTAGATATATTCCAAGCAATATGTATGGTATAGAAGAAGTTATGTAATGCTTCAGAAAATCAATTTTGAGGTTTCAACATAAATTCGTGTTTTATGTATCCCTGAGGGTACCAAAAAAGTGTTTTTTGTTGTAGTTTTTTTCTCTCTTTCTTTTCTTCTTCTTTTCTTTTTCTTTCTTCTTTTTTCTCCAAATGTCTGTCTGTGAACACTAGTACCTCAAGTAATTGTAGGTTGTTTTTTTTAATGAATATTTCCTTGATCGATTTGACCCAATGTAAAGTCCTGCGATTTTGAAAATTAATTGAATTTTGGGGGTCTTCATATGCATTCCGAGGGACATTTTCAAAATTTTGTCAAAACTGGCCCAAATTTTTTTCTTTAAATTTCTTATGAGTCTTATAAAGATGGCATAGGTCTAATTCAAGTATTAAAAGCAGGAAATTCTCAAAACTGCTCCAAATTGTGCCTTTAAATATTTTTAAAGGTAATGTTAAATGCACTGAATATCATGTCATAAATGCCATTTTCATATTTCTTTGAATATTTAAAAAATTACACAAAACTACAGGAGTGAGATAAGTTTATGTGATGTTTGGGGTATGTGAAGATGCACTTCACTACCTATAAGGAGTGATACTACATGTCTTTTAGACATAGAAGAGAATAGGAAACTTAACTACAGCAAAACCCCTTTATAAGAGACACTTGGGGGAATTGAATTTTGTCTTCTATAATTGGAAAATGGTTTTTGACATGATTAATGAAATGTTACCATATTTTCTGTGGATAAGTATCATTTTTACACTATTTTAAACATGAGAAAACATGAATTACTTGATAACAGAGCCCTTTGATCCAGATCTTTTGAGTGTACTTTATGACATCATTTAAAGCACATGAGCTCATAAATGCATTAAATGAACAAATTGCCTCTAATGTAAATATCAACAACGTGAGAGAGATAAAAAAACTACAAAATAGATCGAAATGGTGTTTATGTAATCTTGTAGAGTACATTTAGCATTATCCCTACCTAATGTTTAAAGAAAATATTTGGAGCCATTTTTGAGAAAATCTTAGTTTTGTAATTTTTTAATATTGCGTGAAAATTATTTTTTTCAAAAGTGCAGAACGTTAATGAAAGAACTAATTATGGAGGGAAAATTTATTTCAAGGAAAAATCTCTATCTTCAATATTGTAGCTGTAGGAAAACACCAAAAAAATTGCAAACTTTTGCAATTTTCGAAAATTCAGAGTTAACAGTGTACGATGCCACCTCTATAAGTGTATTTCATTATATTTTCGAAAATTCAGAGTTAATAGTAAACGATGCCACCTCTATAAGTGTATTTCATTATATTTTATTTTTATTTATTTTATTTTAAGAAAGATACACCAGGCTAAGAAGTCCAGTACGTATATGAAAAATGTTCATATTTAAAGCTTCAGTACAAGTATTGATTAACACATAAAGTAAGAGACAAAATAGTAAAGATGATGTAATAGTAAGAAACATAATACAAAATAAAATAAATTTCGCAATAATATACAAATGATGTTTAATAGTTTTAGAAAATAAGTATTGATTACAATACAAATCACCACAAGCTATATTTTTATTTGCAATTCTAGCAAGGCTGGCAATCGCAGAGGTATACAGAAATTGAGATCTACAAAAATTTTTTTTGAAGTAATTTAACATTTCTAATATTACATGGATTTGAATATTTAGCAAATGGATTCCTCAGTGCAACACAATTAATCATCTCAGTCAGAAGTTTATACATAAAGAGTACATAATTTGTCAATCTTGCAGATCCCAATGATGGAATTTTCAATAATTTAGGTATTTCTACTTAGTTATGATTGTATCAGGGATTTTCAAGATTAGCCTTATAAGCTGCATATGAGAAAAATATGTGCTGAACACTTTCAATCCTTTTAATTTGATAGTACTAGGAGACCAGACTGAAGAACAATACACGAGTTTAGATTTAACTTAAAAGTTATATAATATTGAGAGTACTTTTAATGAAGTAAATTTGGATGTTTGTCTTTTTCCAAACCTGAGTAACTTAAAAGAACTATTAATCACATAATCAATGTGTTGAACAAAACTAATTTTACTATCAACAATAATACCCAAATCCTTAATTTCAGAAACACACTCCAAGGTTGATCCATCAATAGTATAGCTTGTTAAAATAACATTATGCCTCTGATTACAACATTTATTTATATTCAAATTAATACAATTTCCCTGACACCACTGTACAAGATTATTCTAGTCATGTGACAAAAGTACAGCATTATTTTTGTCAGATATTACCCTCCAAAATGTACAGTCATCAGCAAATCAACTAAAAAAGCTGTTTTAAAACATATTTATTATGTGATTTATAAATATCAAGAATAACCAAGGACCTAAATGAGAACCTTGTGGTTCACCTGATGTAACTGAAATTGTACGAGATTTAAAGTTTTTGTACCTGACTATTTGATTGTGTCCTGTTAAATAACTAAAGATCGAATTCAATAACAATTGATTAATATTTAATAAACTCAATTTATGTACTAATATTTCGATATTTACACTGTTAAACGCTTTAGAGAAATCAGTGTAGAGCACGTCAACCTGATGACCTTTGTCTAAAGCAGATTTAACTTCATTAGTTCATTTAACTTCAAAAGCTAATTTGTTAGTGTGGATCTACCTGTAATAAAACCATATATTCTTATAAGAAATAACTTAAGAGCCATTTTTGAGAACATTTTGAAAATGTCCCGGGGGCTTCGTGTAAAGTACCCCCCCCCCAAAAAAAAGTGTTTTTCAAAATCGCAGATCAGGGAATATTCATTTTGGAAAAAAATCGTACGAATAGTTTAGGTGCTAGTGTTGTTCAGGGACGTTAAAAAAAAAACACTTCTCGGAGTAATCATCCATTAATGTGCTTTACTATTTAATATTAGTCATGTCTCGTCACGTCGCAGTCAGTCAGTGCCTTTTATCCCTTCGGCCAGGGCCTCGACGGCGTTAGATCCCGGGGTTCCTGGCCGGTCACCCAACCACAAACCCGCGAGTCTCGAATGCGCTTAACTTTCGTGACTTCACGGAGCGTAGTAAACGCATTCGGCTAGCGCCGCCGGCTTCAGGATTTCCATTGAAATCCTGAAGCCGATTTTCCGCATCATGTTCTTTATTACTCCGTACGTATATGAGAAAGTAATAATAATAATAATAATAATAATAATAATAATAATAATAATAATAATAATAATAATATATTTGTCACATAAATACAGCATAAGCCATGTATGACAAGTCAGGACACTATATGATCATACAATGTACAATGCAAATATTTCAAATATTAAATACAATACAGGTAAAAAGTTGAATTCTGTTTTCATGCTAAATACAAATTAATTTTATAAATAGTAGGGTAAAGCTAAAGTTGAGAGCAAAAATAAATAAAAAGGAGAAGAAGGAGAATCTTCATGAGATGGATGCTTGGGCTGGATCTATCCTTTTATATCCATCAATCAGCTGGGGGGCGGGGGGGGCGGGCTTCAAGTCATGCAGCAGAATATGCAACAAAAAAAAATTTATTAGTTTATATTGATGTTGATATGTGTTTATGGTGTAGGTATTCCTTTGTACTGTAGAATGTATGGTTTAACAGGAAAGCTTTCAGTTTATTTTTGAATGTGTGTATTGAGTTTAAGCTTTTAAATTCACTAGGGAGTTTGTTATATAGTGTGATGCCTTCAAAAAGGGTACTTTTTTGAAAGAGTGAAGTAACAATTGGAAACATGGGAAAACACTGACAACAATAGGCACTGCAGCGACTTCATTGTTGCCAAAAGACACAAAGCTTACAGAATGAGCTTTCCTCAAGAGAACTTGCACACCTCCTCTGAGAGGAGTCCTCTCTCTTTCTCCCTCTCCCCCTCCCGGGGCGATGGTGTTGCGAACCCCTGCTCCAGTCTACTTAAAGCGTGGGCTCCAACCCTTATTACTTCGGACGAAATTCCCAAGTCCCCTGGAAGAAAATACAACGTTTCGTCTCTTACAAGCGAGAAGAAACGCTTGGCGGGGAATACAATCTTGTCCACAATAGGCGGGAATCTTAAAACGGAGACTTAAATGCGGGAAATATAAGCATAGTTTATACAGTCTCTTATCTCTTATAAGCTTACAACAAGGTTTTGCTGTTGGATGATCAAGTCTGTGCCATTCTAAGGGTACCACTAGTTAATTTTATTTTAATTTGAAAAAAAGTTAAAACTTCCTTTTTAACTTTTCTATTTTACATTTCTTTGTTTGATGAACATAATTATGAGAATAAGTATTAATTTTGATATGAATGGTGACTATCTATACTTGGGTTTTTCTAACGTGGCGGCCGAGGGTAGAATCTCCAAGATGAAATTTGGCACGACTTTTTGAGTCATTCTCAGTCCTAACGCTAGAGTCGCTTGATCTGCAGCACTGCTTGATGCGGTCGCGATCATGCGATATCTTGCGGCAGGGCCAAGAAAGACGCAAAAAGTCGTGCCGAATTCGATTATAGCAAATGTTCTCAAGCGAGTTAATGCTTCCTTATTAGTATATGGGGGGGGTATTTTGAACATTTTTGTGATGTTCTCTTGTTTAGAACATCGATTTTTCATAATAACTATTTTATTTTCCTTCTTTACCGATTACTAAACTAGCTTCCTTATTTTTATTTGCGAGGAATTCCCAAAACATTTTTTCTTAAGGGGGAGATCAATGGGAAGAGCAATTCTTTGATGTATCGTCAACCAGAGACTATCTTTCACTGACAATTTAATCAGTAATTATCATGATAATCAGTAATTATCATTATAATTAAAAAAAACTCAATATGCCTGTAACAAATAATGTACTTCCGGGTCAATGACCCCCATCTCGATCGGGTTTTTGTCCAGTTTCCCTGATCCATTGAGCAAATGCTGAGATGGCCCCTTGATTTGCTTCTGGACGTAAATGTAGCTTCACTATGCGCACGTTTTGTTGAATTTTCCTTTTGCTTACAGTGGTAGTAGAGCTTAGGGTGAGTTTCTATTTTGTTAACAATACAGAAAAATCAAATCTGTTCGTTCCTTTACCGTTAAAAATAAGTTTTTTATAATTTGGCAACGAAAACATCCAGTTTTTGAAATGTTAATCTCTCGCTTTTTTAAATTTGTTATTATTATTATTATTCATCTTTCAACTATTAATAGCTAAATAGTTGGAAAGGGATTCTGAAACTCAAGAAAGCGTGCGCAGATGATTTTCTCCCCCATACGTCACATACAGTTTTTGACTAAATAAATAAATGCACTGACGTCTGATTCGCTCTTCCGAGACTTTATTTTTAAAGTAACATTATTTTAATAATACATTTCATAATGATAATAATAATAATAATAATGACAAATATTTCTGCAATTTATAATATTATTAATATTTATTTAAAACTGAAAAGTATAAAACATGTTCATTTCTGGAGCGTATTTGTTATGAAACTAAAGCAAGCAAAGTTTATTATGAAATCTACCTAAATGTATATTTTACTTTGAAACAATTAAGGAAGAAGTCACTGTTCTTGTCAACACAATTTTCTTTCGACTCCAAACAAGCAGGCGCATGTCTTTCTCTTTGAACTCGTGGCCACGACCGTCACCTGGTCTTCTCCTTTTGGTGACCTTAGGGAGAGGGGTTTAAGCTTAATTACTTCCCGACAGTTTACCTGCTTGAAACCATCAGCCGCTATCCGACCCACTCAAACATAGATGCCATTGCAATTCGCTCTCCCTGCTATGGGTTGCTTTACAAACTGATCACCGGTATCTTCATATATAATGGCGCCGTGTATGGATATTTGTGTCATTCTTTATTATTCTCATAAGTCAAAATCGCGCCGACCTGGATGGCCGAGGTGGCTAAGAGCGAGTACCGACTCAGCGCTTCGGTCCGAAGGGTCGCGGGTTCGAGTCCCGCCTTGGGCATGGCTGTTTGTCCCTTGACTTTGTCGCGGAGGGCCTCGCGTTCTGCTGACCCCAGATCAGAGGAGCCCGCAAGTGTGTTGGTGTCTAGTGTATGGTCGAATATGCGTCCCATCGGGGCGTAAAGGGTTCCCGGCTGTCGGCTGGATAAAAGCCCTAGATAAAAAAAGTCAAAATCGCATCACAATTTCCTTCCACTAACTGTAAATTAGATACAAGAAATTAAACCGCACGTTTACTGCGAGCCCGAGCGTTTACACCGTCTTATTACACCTTCGACTTCAACGTTGAAATATAGGCGAAGAAAAACTAGTGGCTTTCAGTGGCGAGGAGGTGGGCCTTCGTGGGATGGCTGTGTTAATGTTGTTAGTCAACGTTAAGGCTAGTCGCAACATTAGACGCAGGTCCGTGACGTGACACAGTGTGACTCATGGTGAGTTTCTGAGAGCCACTGCTTATTGGACGAGCTGACGAGCCGTCCAATAAGCAGTGGTTCGCAGAAACTCACCATGAGTCACACTGCGACACGTCACGGACTTCCGTCTAATTTTGTGACTAGTCTGTCAGGAGATTGCTACGACAAGGCTCTCATCGCGTCCGATAGCAAAATCCTCCAGCGAGGTCAAAGTTTGTAGTCCAGCTCCTTCGCAAGGTGTCTATCTTTCCTGCGCAATACAATGGCAGAAGATAATCAGCTCTTGGAATGCTTTCCATCGAGTGTGACTTCATTACCCAAATAGTAGACTTTAATGAAAGAGTTATCACAAAATTTGCTACGACCAAGGAAAGCCGTGACGACTTCTTTTACACATAGGTAAGTACACAGAGTCTTTATTTATAATTTTAAATAATGATAACGTGTTATGTAAATGGGAATGTCTCGAAGAAAAATATGAAATTTTAATTACAGTGTATCCGAAAGATACATTTAAATTCATTGTATACCAGTTTCAGCATCAGTAACCCCTCTCTTAATGCCATTATTTTGTAAATCAACTTCAGAAGGGCACGAGCCGCTTCTGCTAGGTAATCGTTTTACGAATTGTGTCAGAATGGAGGTCATAGTAATTGATATTGTTATTCTCACTCAAGTGCATCCAAAACCTAGTAGCTTGACTTCATATCTCAAGTACACTAACTTAGTAAATAATTCAGAAAATACGATCGCACAAAGCTCTGTAAAATATATTTCATTATTAAACAAACTGAGGAACTTAACTTACAATTTACACGTATTTTATTGCAATGTTTGGGTTAGTAAACTTATGACATTATTATTATTATTATTATTATTATTATTATTATTATTATTATTATTATTATTATTATTATTATCATCATCATTATTATCATTATTATTATTCCTCTAATTCACGACGAACTTTATAACTCGGTTGATTATAAACTCTACTCCGAGTTGCAACCAGCTTCCTAAGGAGCAGATCTAAATAGGGGCTGTCGATGCTTCTTCAATACTTTGAGCAAAATGTGAGCTCTTTCCAATAAAGCAATGTCTTGCACTTCCAAGTTTTTTGAATGACTTGAGAGTTCAGCCAAGTTCTTACACAAACTTTGCGGAACAAATGCCAGAGCTCCGATTACTATCTGGACGACTTGTGCTTTTACGTCCCACATTCGTCTGCTCTCGATTTACCAACTCTTGTATTTAAGACGTTTCTCTGCCACCTTGGTTACATTTTGATCGCACGGTACAGCAATATCTAGAAGTATACACATTTTTTCTCCAAAATCCCGGATAACAATATCCAGTTTGTTAGTCGCTATCGTTCGATCAATTTGAATTTGTTGGTCTTATAATATTGTATACAGTTCAACAGACGTTAACGTTTTATGTGAGTACCCCTTGGAGCCTGTATTTGGAACTTCGACGGCGTTACAGATCTGCCAGTGGAGGTAATTACATTCCGAATCGTGTCTTTTCAAGAATTCGGTCTTTGCTAGAATTGACACATTTACCTGGCTCAAGATCTTGAAGCACAGTGAGCATATCAATTTCAATGCTCTCTGATGTCACTTTGCCTCCCGTTTAATTACTTTTGCACATTTGTCATAACCATTTGTTATTTGCTGAGCTCGTGGCGACTTTGCAATCAGCCTTTCACCACTGAGATCCGGGTTCGATTCCCGTCGAATCTCATGTGAAATTTGTTCCAACAAAACGAGTTCGGCTGCTTCACAAGGACTAGTCCAACCCATGTGAAGTGTCCTAAACCCTACCCCTATCCTTATTCCTTCCTAATTCTGGCCGCTGGGTAGTGACGCAGGAGCGCGCGGTAGGAGGTGCGTACGCGGAGATGCTACCTGGCGGTCCTCTTGACAACCGACTGCGACGAGACGCGACAGACAATATTAACGGAGGATTACTCCAAAAAACAAGCGCTGTTAGTAATGGGAGGATTACTCCGAGAAGCGCAAAGCGCTCAACGCCCTCAAGGGGCTTGGAGACGCGTTGCGTCAAAGTAGACGCAACAAATTAAAAAAAAACAAATATTATGCAGATGTCATTGCTAAAGTCGACGACAGACGCATTTGGGAGAGAATTGATTCATTTTTAGCAAACACTTTGAGATTATCCATGTAAAAGAAATGTAACACTGGTCTTTCATCACCATGGAGCTTGTAACCAAAGTCAGTGTGTAACATTTGTCAGTGTTTGACATTTGTCAAACAAATGTACTTTGGGTGACCATAGATGACAGCTGACCAGAGAATGGAGCGAGACTTTAAAGCCAGTCCGCACCAAGTAATTAGAAAAAGTTGCTACGAGAAAGTCTGTGCCATTCTCTAGTGCCTCTACTTACTTTCTCATATACGTGCATATATACGGAGTAATATACGAAGTATAGAGGAAAGTTATGAAATGCTGCGCGAAAAAACTACGGATTTTCGGCACAAAAAAATTAATTGTCGGGCCTTTACAATGAAAAAGTTGATAAATACAGTTGCTAAATTAAGAAATAAATCCTCTAACTCGTGGTGTAGCCAGAATCCCGGTTTTGTGGGTCCTTGATGCTGAAAATACAATTGAAAGCAAAATGTCCGTCCGTACGTTTCTCTGTCTGTTATGTTAATGTTTTGTAATTATGTAATGCTACGGATATCGGATTATGTAATGCTACAGAATATATTCCTCCATGTGCCGTTGGTGCTGGTGGCCATCTTTGTGACGTCACGCTTAGAAGGCTTAGATTCCTCCATCTTAAATTTATGCTTTCTGTGTACACCGTGATTTGAGCAGTTTGACGAGGTTTATTTGCATAATTCAATTAATTCAAGAATTGCTCTCGCAACAAGTACTAGAAGTACTATTAATAGTTCCTTAATACTGATAAAGATTATTTCTTATGCGTGAAGTGCAACCATTCATTTAACATTTTGCCGTTGTCTACAGGTTGTATCTAATTGTTGACAGAACTACGATGGAAACACATGTTCGTATGTTTCAGTTTCACGATACCCTTATGAAAAACTAGGATGGGATTGAACATGCGAGAGTTCTCGCACGGGTAAGCTAGTTTAACAAAAATTTATAATGGCCTCCTCCAAAACGATCAGCTGGATCTGCCGCCGGTTGAGAAAAGCCCGCTAGCCGATCGGCACCGGATCTCAGCATCTAGCGTGGGAAAGATCACCGCCACTTCCCGAGGGAAAATGGACTACACTTACGGGACTAATTATCTTAGCCGTTGACGCGCCTGAAACCGTCACTCAATGGAAGGCTCACCCGCCGCTGGAGGAGGAGTAGAAATAGGTCTCGCGGGAGGCTAAGTAGAGATATAGATTCATTCAGATTCAAAATTCATTGTTCGGACCCACATGCAAACAGAAAATTATATAAACGTTCTGTTACATTTTATTTCATAGGTGCCTTTCAAGGACAGAATCCCTCCTTGATTTGTTATCTTTCAGCCAACGTTCGCGCCCCAGGGTTGTGCGTGGGCGACCCATCCAACAGTAACTGATAATTTATCCGCACCCGTTCGCCTTGCAACCGACCGTGACGTCACGGATTTTCTCTGAAATCTTGCATGCTCCATCACACCAGTTTCAACTGTTTCTTAACAGCCCAAACTAGAACGATTTGAATACTCGTTTTTCATACGCAAATTCCCTTCTCCGTGCTCCTATGCGCAGACAATCTGGATACGAATACTCGTTGGGCGAAAATTCAGTTCAGGTTCAGACACCACGAGATGCGCGCGTGTATCGTTGTCTCTGAGCTCCACGAGAAGGCATCAAGTCTTCCTACGTAAAAAGCCTTTGTTTGAAGCGTACAGCTTAGCGTATCATGTTTAATGTCTCACGTCGAGGATTAATTTGTTCACGTGGACATAACATATTAACTTGTCAATCGCGATTTTAATTTCATCTGTGTATGAAGCGTACAGCTTCTTGCGCAACTTGTTTCGAAGTGTCACAGCGAACATCACTCGTACCAACTGAAGTGTATTTGTATGGAACCAAACCATCTAAAACTGTATATTTGTGTATTTGTGCCAGCGACTAAGATGTTAAAGAATAAACGTGTTGTTGTGCAATCGTGTGTCTACATCTGACTGGAACCGGAAGCAGCCCTGATAACCCGCAATCCGTGAGCTATCTATATCGGCTATCTTGGGGATTCAGGCTGTCTTGCACAAACCATACAGTCCACTCAATATCCAGAAAATGTGCATAGTGGTCTGAACATACATGCTGCGAACTTCTGTTCGTGGCTCCTGCCGTAGCTACTCAGTGCAAAACTTGTCGAATGCAACACATTCAGCTGCGGAGTGGTACTCCGCAAATATTTATCACGGAGAGGTGCTCCGCAAATATTTAGGCGACCACGCCCTTCGCGTTGAATCTCGGCCAGTGTCGCCTGGTGACGGGTGCCTGTGATGATTCGCTGGAGCCGGTGTCGATCGTGCGGTCACTTCCTGGAGCACGCCTCCATCAACCGCTCCCCCTCCATCGCTCTGAGGGGCTACTGAACTAGCTGGGGTCAGAGACTGATAAAGATAGATGGGTCACTCATATAGGGCGTATGGGGCAACATGGATGAGCAAACTCTTTTACCAGGCGCGGTGCGTGTTCATCGTATACTCTGTGAAAGATAGGAAGTCTATGGAAATATTTTCAAAGGAGGTAGGCATGGCTTCCCACGCTGTTCGTTACTTTTTTCCCAGCGAGTATGTGCACATCGGTTTGTGTTCACCTGGTGATATAGGCATTTTTTGTTCCCGTGCTACATTGACGTATTCAACATATGGCTAGTACTTTTCAAAAGAAAAATAAATGTGGCGTATTGGATTGCGTTGATATGATTAATAAGAAACATCGCTTTCCTCGAAGCGAGGAATTGTATTCGAGAAGCAGTAATGCTTGCAAGATTGATTAATCCATTGATTTCGGAGATAACAATGCCAGTGTGTCTCCATCGACTATTTATCTGTGATTAACATTTCTCCGAAGAAAGTAAATATCCGGAATTAAGGCGGGGGCTGAAAGAAATGCTGTTCCTACACTATTTCTGCCAGGTAAGAAAGAATAATGAGCCGTTTCAAACCCATTGCTCAGAATTGTGGATAGTTAATGCTAAACTGCAGATAGGCGCGAACACGGAATACAGGACCCGTTCTACGTAGGCCGTGATCATAACGATAGAGGATTAATTAAGATGAAGTTATCATCATTCTCAGAGAAAATTGAGATCCTAAAAACAAATACATACTTAAGAACACAGAATATTTCATGGACAGCGACATGGCAAAGGCAGAAAGAGAGATCTAATCAGAAATAAGAGATAAAGGAAAGAAAGAGAGAGAGAGAGAGAGAGAGAGAGAGAGAGAAAGGTAAAGAAGTGGAGATTGGTTATCTACAGATCGACGGAGTATGGGAAGATTGGTCACACGGAAGAAAAAACAAGGAAACACGCTCAAAAAACTAGAACAGCAATCTACAGAGGATATTATGGAAAGAATAAATTACGACCAAACTCATTCAGAAGATACTCCCAAAGCTCTAACGAGGAAAAAGAAGTATTAACAATAGCCACATACAACGTTAGGACGTTCAGAACTGAAGAAAGAGAGGTAGAATTAAAGCAGAGCCTAAAGAGTAGGAAATTTGATATATTAGCGAAGTAAAGAAATTCGGAGAGACAAGCATTGAAAAGGAGAACAGATACATTGTCAGCTATATAGGTATAACAAAGGGACAAAGAGGAGTAGTATTTCTAATTAAAAAAGCACTTGAAAGACAATATCGAAGCAATCCTAGGGTATCGGAAAGGATATCAGTTTCAAAACTAGTAATAAGAGAACAGATCACGATAATTAAGGTGTGTGTGTACGCGCCAACATAATGTAGTTTCAAAGAAGAAATAGAAAACTTCTACCAAGATCTGGATTATACTGTGAATAGACACCGATCTAAGATCACATTTGTCATGAGCTATTTTAATAGTAAAGTGGACATTAGACAAGACGCCTTGGAAGAAGCTGTCGGACCTTACGGCTACGGACAAAGAAATCATAAAGGTACGAGACTTATCCAGTTCGCAGAAAAGCAGAACAAAATAGCCAATACTTATTCCAGGAAGAAAGCGATGAATAAGTGTACATGGTAATCTCCAGACGGGAAGACAAAAAATGAAATTGATTTTATGTTAACGAATACAAGAGATCTGATAACGGACCTGCAAGTAGTCGACAAGATACATTTTGTTTCAGATCACAGTATGGTGACAGCAAAAATAAGATTAGAAAAGAAAAGATTTACAAAATACTACTACATGACAATGGAAAATATACAGATTCACACATTCCAAGCAGAACTAAAACAACAATCAACAACTAATTTGACAAGGGATAACAAACCTTCAATAAGAGTATTCGGCATTAGAGAAATGCATTATAGAAGCAGGAAGGAAAGCTATACCAAAGGCCAGGAAAAGTGGAAAGACGAGTAAACTCAGTGAATATAATCAAAAGCTCCTGGACAAGAGAGAAAAAGCACGGCTATTAAAAACCCAGTCAGAAGGAGGAAAGGAAGAATTTGCGAAACTGAATAAAAAACCAAACATGCCATCAGAAAAGACTTGAGAAACCACAAAAGTAAAACAATCAAAGAAATTGTAGAATCATCTAAATCCATAAAAAGATACGAACAGAGCTAGTAGAAGGAAAGAAGGGGATACTAGGATTAAAAAAACGACAAGAGAGAAGCCAGAAGGAGTGAAATACTCAAAGCAGCAACTACGTTTTACCAGAAGCTATACTCTAGTAAAGAAATACGCAGGCAACGATGCAAGAAATATTGCAGAAAACCAAAAGAGAAGAATCAGTTCCTTACATCTTTACAAGCAAGGTGCGAACAGCTATTCGAGACTTGAAGAACAGGAAATCCCCAGGGGAAGACGGAGTTTATAAGGAAATGTTAAAACTAGGAGAAAAGAACAAATAAAACCACTTAAAGAAATATTCAAGAACATTTTAGAAGAGGAATATCCACGCAGTGGACAAGTGTAATTACACTTATATACAAGAAAGGTCCCAGAGACGATTTGAATAGTTACAGACCCATTAGTTTGATATCTAACATGTATAAATTGTTTTACAAAATTATAACACGACGGATTACGAAAAGACTAGATGACAACCAACCAACAGAACAAGCTAGATTCAGAACGGGATACTCAACAATATATCACTTACAGACAATGAGCGAAATAATAGAGAAATGTGAGGAATTCAACCTTAAACTGTAAATAGCATTTATAGGCTATAACAAGGCTTTTGATTCCGACGAACAACAGTATGGAAGTCAAGCACTACAGCACCAAGGGATTCAGAGCAAATACCTAAGGGTACTAGCAAAACTATATACTAACAGTTGGGGCAAAGTCAGGACGGGAACAACAAGGGAGAAATTTAGACTTACTAAGGGAGTAAAACAGGGAGATCCCATCTCATCAAAATTTTCAGCACTTTTAGAGGACATTTTTAGGAATTTAAACTGGGAAGGAAAATTTGGCATCAACATAAATGGAAAGAAGCTGTTGCGCCTGAGATCTGCAGATGATATTGTATTATTTGCGAAATCGGCGAGAGAAATGATGACCCAGTTGTGTGACCAAAGTGCCGTGACAGGGCTGACTATGAATACAGCAAAAACAAAACTAATGACAAACCAAACGGAAATTGGAGTTAAAATACACACAGAAGAAATAGCGTATGTCTACATCTCTCTGGGACAGACGATCTCTTTTAATAATAGAGCAGACGAGGAAATTAACAGGGTATGACGTAGAAGGAAACTCGAGATTGTTTTGTAAAACAAGAGACAAGAATGTGTGAAAGTTATCGAGGGTTGAACTTTTTAATATTAGAGAGATGAGCTTTAGACCGTGTACCGTACACATCGTACTGCAGAGGTTATTGTAAATGATAGATGCGGGACTTGGTGGAATTTTGCGGGAAATAATTGAGCAGTGAGGACTTATAAATATTTTGTATGCATAATTCTATTTTGGGCTTTTGAATAATTCTGGCACCGGGAGTGCGCAAATCGGACTTGAAGAAAATACGGACGTGAGAGCAGGGAAGAGAGGCTCGAGACATATCTTGTAGTTTAGGGAATGAACGTTATATTTTATCGCGTTTAAAGTTGGAGGAATTAATTAGAAAAAATAGACTTTCGTGTATCGTGGATTAAGTAAAACGTGACAGTCTTGGAGTTAGTGCCCATCCGTGGCAAAGAATAGGGAAGTAAGTGAAACAATTAATAAGTTGAGGACATTGACCCGGCAGCGGACCAAGAACAAGATACAAGAGAGAAGATTGGTCGGAGCGGTGGATTCTTCCTGGCCTCATCGTCCAAGAGCGCATGGATATCTAAAATAGTAAGAATAATAGCGCTATAGACAATTTTTGCGATCGGTCATGACCAAGGTGACATTTCATGTTAAAAAAGAATTAATCGATAAATAAACTTATAACGTTCTCATTCTGAAAAAGAAAAGCTGATTATCATTTCTTTAGCATCTTGTGCAATCAACAGTTTAATAATTTCTTTCCAGAAACAAATTTCAGATTCCTCGCTTCTTCCGTATGGAGAGCGGATAGAATGATCGTTTGCTAGGAAGAAAGTACCGGCGACGATTATTTTCGTAAGAACCCAACCGGCGGAGCTAGTAGGATAATCGTTTCACTTTAGATGTGTTTGCGGGAAATTTAAAATCGCAACCCTTTCCTGGCGCCCAAAAATGATATAAATTCGGAAACCGGTTGCAGAAATAATTTGACAGAAACGGAGAGCGTTTCAATATGGAATCACCAACATCACAGATAAATTAAATCTCAAAACATTAACTCTTACTGACAGCCTAAGACACATCTTGATATTACGTTCATAGCTTTCGCCAAAGCCGAACTTTATCACCCTCTCGCCTTCGGGAGAATCAGATGGGCGACAGCCCTGAACCCTGGCTGTAGAAAGTAAACACATTCTCGCAAGCTGATTGCTTCAGAGCAGGTCACATGACGTACCATAGCACGTGCTGAGAGAACTGTCAGAGTCGCTTATACGCTGCCGCTACTGTAATAAGTATGGACTTACTACTGTCTTATATTTGGGTTTTTCTAACGTGGCGTCTGAGAGTATTATCTTCAAGATGGAATAAGGCACGACTTTTGCGTCTTTCTCGGTCCTGCTGCTAAAGTCGCTTGATCTGCTGCCTTGCTTGATACAGTTGCGATCATGCGACATCTTGCGGCAGGACCAAGAAAGACGCAAAAAAATCGTGTCTTATTTCATCATGAAGATAATACCCTCACATGCTACGTTAAAAAGCGAAGTGTAGGTGATCCATTGTGTGACACATCCTAATAATTACATTACACCAATCTATTTATATTATGAGCATGCCAATGTCATTTCCTAACATAGCGTTCATTCTACCTATTAATATTTATAATGTACTTTATTTGTCAAAAATTTACAATTTTTTGAATCTCATTGACTCATTGCTCATGTGGTCATTGTCACATTTACATATCATGCCATTGATGATTTGCTTTAATTTTCATTTTCTCTGTAGTTGTATCTCGTATATGAAGTCTCTTAATTCGTTTTTTACTAACAGTGCAATTTTTTGTGTATATGTATGGTTTATACTTGTTCCAGTTCAATTGCTTATTTTGAATTTTGTTTAAAGATGCATTTACGTGCCAGAGTGGGAGTGCTGTGATTTCCAGCTAATCTTGAGGCCATTGATCTGCTGAACTGACTCGTAAATTGCTAATTAAAACAAATTTATTTTATTTGTTTCATGATATGATGTTCAATAATTTCTCTGTTCAGTGGTAATTATCAATGTTGTTGTTGTTGTTTTTGTATTATGACCATTTTTTAAATTGCTGATTGTAACTAACGTATAGATTTCATTTAATGTTTTGATATGCAATTCAGTAATTTGATGCTGTTGGTACATAGGCGGCCAAAATTAATACAAATTTGCGCCGTACTTGGAATTCAATCATTTATAGAAATTCTTTGGCGCTAATTAACAGTAAAGGGTATATATTTCAAACGTTGCGCCTTGAACTTCTATCGTATTTTTTTCTGTAAAAACCGCGGGCGAGCTTTCAGAGAATTGCATTTTTCGTATGATACTCTTTGGAACGACTGAACTGCTTTGAAATTTTGAACTGCTTTCTAAGAAGGGCGTCAGAGCATGCCACGGAACGGATCTCAAGAACGAGCAAAGAGATAATATTGCACATTGTCGCAATTTCGCGGAATCCTTGCCTCCTACTTTAGACGCGACGCGATCGCATTGTTTGAAGATTGAGAAGCCGAGCGGTTTCGTGTCAGACGCGCCGCGCGCGTGTAAAGAGCTAAGGAATTGAAAGTTAGAGTTTAACCACAATCTATTAACATAGTCTCAGAGCTTCGGGCGAATTTTTGGGCCTGGCGTGACACGAGTGCTCCGTGCGGCCAATAAGCTGCTGTAAGTCTGGTGTTTTACGAATGCACGCATATAGTTTGCGTTACGTGCAGGTTGCATGGATTTAAATGTACAGGAACCTTTGTTTTATTGTTCAGATTTCTTATCTGATATTTTGTAAACATATGGCCCCTTCAAAAGGCAATTGCTGTAGGTCTGTATAAAAATTGTTGTCGGTCTGTACATTGCGTACGTTGAAACCGTGGTGAAAACAACCAAATCCTTCTTTCGTTTTATGGTGTGTAGTTATAGTGCATTTTTTATATATTTAATTCGCACTTTTCACGTTGTTTACTTTAAACATGAAACTAGTCACTTTTATAGAAATATGTTCTTATTGATTTTTTAAAATATAACATATACTATGTATTAGGTTTAGAAGTATTTTTTGTCAGAAAATCTGTTTCGGAGCTAAAACACTTTAATTGTAGCAAAACAATCACTCTGCCAAAAAAGTTATTTGTTATTTAAGGTCGCAACGGACATAAGTTTTGTATCCTGTATGATTCAAAATACTCCCACTTTTAAATAAAAGTGTTTCTCGTAACGGACAATCAGCCAAACGATTTAGATGCTAGAAAACGTTCGTCTAATAAAACTTATCTCTAAATATCCATATTCTTCGAGATTAAAAAAACAAGATTGTTTGACATTGTTTTTCCTCAATTTAGCGTACTCTAGCCTATACCGTTCGTCTGTCGGAGGGTACTTTCGAGACAAAAATCGTACAAAATTCAATGTTATACATTTGTGTGATTACGTATGTTTCTTTGAAAGCGTTTTGAAATTATAAGTGTAAATTGGACAAAGAATTTTTCGAGTTTTCTGAGAACGCACAACACACATGAGGTGGCAAATCCAGATTCAGATTTCAAAAAATATATAAAGAAAGATTGATAAACTTCCAACATTTTCCCAGTCGAACTACTATTTGACTGGACTACAAGAGATTATCACTATAGTTTGAAGTTCCATTATTCTTAACTTGCACAGTTTTCGAGGAAAATTGAAAATAGTACTTAATTATGTGTAATTTAGGGTGCGAAAAATAGCGACAGTTTCATTGATGAGCAGATGTAGTAAACAAAAGCATTAGAAATTTGGAGTATGTGAAGATGACTACATATTATACTTAGAAATTATCTCATTTTTAGTTTAGTTTTGGGGCGATCTACAAATAGTTATTTTTTGGGTATAAATGCAAAGTTGTTTTGCGTAGGTTGGTAGTATCTCCCACTACCGTTACTTCTATACTCTCTGTGATCGAGCCAATAGCGTACCATGCTTTGTGTGTTCCGGAAGTGTGTTCTGTGTTTCCAGTATGAAGAGGTGTTACCTATAGTGGAATCAGTATACATTAGTAATTACCAGAACTCAAGACCCAATTCTTAACAGGTTATGGGCCCAGAATTCGCGTCAGTGAGTGTCGAGAAGTGATTAAAACATAACGGACACATTCGCGCGGTCAGAGGATAAATTTCAACAAAGGAATTAGTGTCACAAATATGGATCCAGGAAGCTTAACATTGAAACGTTAAACAAGGACAATTTTGACTCGTGGAAGATCCAGGTGGAAACCTTACTAATAAAGAATGACGCGTGGAATTACGTCAACGGAACACACGTGAAACCTGAACCCATCGAAAACAATGCCGATCCTACAGCCAGAATAAGGGCATGGACGACGCAGACAGCAAGGCAAAGGCAGACTTGATCCTCTCCATTCACCCGTCGGAGCTAAAGCAGGTAAAATGTGGCTAAAATTGGAAAGTATTTACCAATCCAAGGGGCCCGCGCGGAAAGCCGGCGGAAGGGGACTGTTCGTGATACTCTCGCGAGATTCTTTGATACTGTGGGCAAGCTATGGGACATGAAAATAGAGATAAACAGTGACCTACTTGCCATCGTGCTGCTGTATAGTTTGCCGCCCGACGTTAGCTTCGAGAACGTCCGATGTGCGATAGAATCTTGCGACGATCTACAACCCCCGGAGACGTTACGCATCAATATCGTGGAAGAAAATGACGCGAGAAATGTTCCGATAATCACATGGCAAACGACACGGCCCAGAATGCGATGGCAGCACACAAACACTTCAAGAAGAAGAATGGCAACGAAAAGGGCGAAATGTCATACAAAGAGCCCTTCAAATTCAAGTGCCGCAGATGTCACAAGGTTGGCCATAAGGCGAAGGAGTACAGGAGTGAAAACAAAATGCGAGATGTTCGGAAGATATAAGTTTTCTCGCTTTGCCTACAGTCAATATGTATAACGCGTGTTTGGCACAGACCACGTGAAACGACAAGAAATTATGCATGGACGGCGGATGTTCCGCATATTTGTGCCAAGACCTGAGCGATTTCGAGAGAATCGACGCGGACGTACACGACAATCTTAATCTTGCCAGCAGCGCAAGCACCGACATAACGGCCAAGGGCGTAGCAAAATTCATCACAACTCTTGACAACGCTGACGAAATGGTTCAACCATGGTTGAAGGACGCTCTTCACGTTCTGGATCGACGTTCCAACTTGGTATCGGTCGGAAAGATAACCGATAACGGATTTAGTGTAACCTTCACCAATACGTTTGCAGAATTGATTGACCCGAAGGGAAACGTCACTGTCAGGGCGATGAGGATCGAGAGTATTATAATCACAAGTCAAGGACTGCAGAAATGTTGCGAGCAACGACGACGCGATGAAGGCTCCTGAGAGGAAGAAGACCTTGCTAGAATGGCACCGGAAAATAGGTTATTTGAACATACAGGATCTACGTGAGGCGGCCAGGAAGAGAACCATCCAGGGGTTGAAGATCCATGACGTCGAGAGCGACTTCGTTTGCGAGCTCTGTCTCCAGGGGAAGATGTCTCGCCCACCTTTCCCAAAGACGTCGGAGAGAGAGTCAGTGATACAATTCACTCCGACGTGTGCGGCTCGGTACGGACAACGTCACATGAAAAAGCCCGGTATATTTCGACGTTCATCGACGATGCATCGAGGTGGACTGAGGTGAAATTCCTTGAGCAAAAGGGCGATTTCTTCGATGAATTCAAAGGCTTTAGAGTCCGCTTAAAAACTCAAAAAGGAGTGAAGGTCAAATGTCTTCAACCCGATAACGGAACGGAGTACATTAACCGCAAGTTTGACGAATCCTTGAAACGTTCGGGAATTCAAAGAAGACTTACTGCACCTCACAATCCAGAGCAAAATGGAGTTGCGGAGCGCAAGAATCGGTCCCTGGTCGAAGCGGCCCGTTGTTTACTTACACAATCCAAGTTGTCTCCACCTTTCTGAGCAGAGGCTGTTTACACTGCCGACGACATCAGAAACCGTAGTTCAAGTAGCAACTTAAACAGAAAGATTCCGTATGAAGTTTGGCTTGGTGTACCACCTGACGTAACAGAGTTTCATTAATTCGGCTACAAGGTGCCTCGACCGCTCCGCAAATAAGGACAAGTTTGCACCGCGATCGAGAGGTGTGTTTTTTGGGTATTCTGAAGAGATCAAGGGGTACAGAGTCTGGATTCCAAGTGAAAGAAGAGTAGAGGTCACCCGGGATGTGAAGTTTGTCGAGTCATCATCGTGCACTACTGGGGAGAACTTCGACAGTGCAGATAACGTTGCTTCTGAGATGCTCGAGAATACGTATGTAAAAGTGGAGATTGATCCTCATTCGCACATTGACGTCAATTTGACTACACCAAATGGATCTCGTCACGACAGGAAAGGAGCCCCGAAGGACTCGCCAAGCTCCACGGCGAACGATGAAAATGAAGACTCAAACTCCGAACCCGGTTTTCGGAGTTTCGAGCCGGAAGAAAGTTTGTCAGATTTAGAAGAAGATTTAGCAGAAGAAGACGAACGGGCGACCACCAGTCGAGGACCAGGGAGACCACGCAAGGTGAAGACACAACAGCCCGGTAGACCTAGGAAACAGTACAATGAGGTTTTTGTCGAGCAAGCGCAAGCGGACGGATGCATTTTTGACGAAAATCTCTCTGAGGCAAGCCATTTCCAGCTCAGAATCAGCTGAGTGGATGGAAGCTATGGCGAATGAAATGACATCGATCATGAAAAACGACACCTGGGTCATCGTGGAGCGACCAGAGAACCGGGAGGTCGTCGGAAGCAGAGTCGTGTTACGCAACAAGTATGGGGTCGATGGTTAGCTTGAGAAGAGGAAGGCACGAATCGAAGCGCGAGGTTTTTCACAGCGACCTGGTACCGATTTCAGGGAGACTTTCACTCATGTCGCGCGTAATACGTTGATTCAGTTAGCCGTAGCTCTTGCAGTACAGGAGTGCATATCCGGCAATTCGACGTATCGACAGCGTACCTCAACGGTGTCCTGGAAGAGGAGGTGTACCTGGAGGTACCAGAATACACCCAGAATATGTTGGAGATGATCATCCGGAGGGAGCGGAGTATACTTCGACGTTTTGGAATGCTAGACTGCAACCCTCTAACTACACCATTGGACGTTGGAAACAAGTTGACGAAGTCTGAAAAATGGAAGAAGTCCGACCTTGATGAAGCGCCTTATCGCGCGTTGGTGGGTGCCGTGATGTATCTGGCTGTCACCTCTCGACCGGATATATCCCATGCCGCCAGCGTTCTGAGTCAATACAATGATTGCTATGGCGTGAGTCACTGGGCCAAAGGGGTGAGCCAAAAGGGTGCTTCGGTACCTTAAGGGAACTTTTAATCTGGTTCTACGCTTCAACTACGAACAAACCGACCTCACTGGATATGCAGATGTAGATTGGGGAGGAAGTCCAGATAATATGCGTTCGTTCACTGGCTACGTATTTACCTGGAATGGGGGCGCCTTGTCCTGGGAGTTCAGAAAGCAGAGAACGGTCGCACTCTCCTCTACCGAGTCAGAGTATATGGCTCTGGGAGAAGCTGCTAAGGAGGCGGTCTACCATCAGCGATTCTTGGACGAGATAAACGTGAAGGGATCGACGTCCATAGAATCTACAATGACAATATGGGAGCTCAGAAGTTAGCCACCAATCCAGTGTTCCATGTTCGCTCCAAACATATAGACATCAGGCATCATCAGACATCATTTTGTGCGTGAACTTCTGGAGTTCGGAGAAATGGTTGTGGAGCACCTATTCTCAGAAGACATGCCCGCAGATGTCCTTACCAAGGCCCTGCCGAAACCAAAACATTTGAAATTCTAGAAAAAGGTGATTAGATCGGTGTCTTGAGTAGTTCAGCTTTATAAACTGAAGTGTATATAAACTGAAGTGTAAATAAAGTCCAATATTTTATTTAAGGGGAAGTGTTTAGTAGAAATGCATTGTTTTGCTTAGGTTGGTAGTATGCCCCCCATACCGTCACTTCTATACTCTTTGTGATCGAGCCAGTAGCGTACCATGCTTTGTGTGTTCCGGTAGTGTGTTCAGTATCTCCAGTAGGAAGCGGTTACCCATAGTGGAATCAATATACATGTGTAATTACCAGCACTCAAGACCCATGCCGAATTCTTAACATTATTATTATTGTAGCTTTATATATTATGTAGCTTTTGGACATGATGTAGGCGTATACACAATAACAGGGAAGGAAAATCCTCGTGGTGACAATAAGTAAACTGGCAAATTCTCCGCTAATGCAATCAACTGTAATGTTTCATTACAGTGTGGTTTGGCACTGTCGGTGTCTCTTAAAGAAAATAACTGATAAATGGAACTCATGTCTAATAAAATACAAATAGAATATTTTTGTGACTGTTTCTCATATAATCCCTCATTTTTTGTTAATTTGTATATCACAGTAACTGTTTCCACCTGCAGAAAACCCAAAAATCCATATAATTTCCACATTCTGGTGTAAATAAAACCACAAAACAGGCAAGCATCACTTCTGAAACGTGAAGTGTCAAACTCGCCCTGGCGGCCTTGTGAGAAATTCCACATAATATTAAACGTTCTTTCCATATTTTGATGTATTTAAGCTTTCGTGAATAAATGTAAAAGACAAAAGTTGAATAACACGGATTATGTTTTCAATGTAATGGAATTACGCCGTCAAATTCGTGCTCTAGCTTTCAATAGCCAATAAGTTCTAATATGACGAGGGTGCTGTCAGGTTACTCACCCCTTGGGGCGCTAGTGACCCTAGGGCCCATTTTCAGCTAAGGGAAAATGTACAGAGCTGCCGGAATGTGCTAATAGACTTGTTTAATAACGTTGGTAGTGCGTCTAGTTCACAGCGGTGCAGACTCCGCAAACAGCGTTTTGGCGGGCCACCTCTGCATAACACTTGTCTCGCCCGAATTACGAGAGAAAACGATTTTCTTTTTGCACAGACAAGAATTTTCCCTTGTGTCAAAAGAGTAAAATGCGGAATAGTTTACTTTGCTGTTAACCTATTTATACTTTTAACACTTGTTTTTAAGAGTTAAAATAAAGTGGTTTACTAATAATTGTTCCATGATTGTCCCATATTCCTAGCTCTTGTCAATTATTAAGAACCCTCTAGGTACCTGTTCCTACAAATTCAATGAATTTTTTAAAAAAAATGTTGCGTCTACAATTCGACGCAACGCGTCTCCGAGTCCCTTAAGGGGCGTTGAGCGTTTTGCGCTGGGGAGTAATTCTCCATTAGCATTTGGCGCTGGAGAGTAATCCTCCATTAACTTTTTTTTACTTTTAACTTTTACTCATATACTTTTTTATTTAACTTTTTTAAATTATGGGTTTAAGTAAAGAAAGTATCCACAAATAAATAGGCAGAAGACCTTATAAAGCAGTTAATTACGCAGTTGCGACTTGAGTTAAGTAGTTGTAGTTAATTTTCGATATGACTGTAAGAAAGCCGCGAAAAATAATTTAATATAACTTCCGTTTACGAGTTGATAGTAAGCGTGATTGGCACACATAAGTGGAGGGGAAAAGTGGGGAGACGCCTAGGGATTGGCACGTATAAGTGAAGGGTAGGAGTCAAGGAGTGGGGAGACGCCTTTCTAATCGACGGTGCTGCGCATGGCGGGAGAGGGCGTTGTTTACTCGTCCGCCCTCATTATCGCTCACTCTCCCCGTGGGTTTTTTAATTTTTATTTTATTTTACGTCAAAAAACAGTTGAAACTGCGTATGACGTACTATGGGGAGAAGTGAATTCTGTGCACATTTTCAAAATTCTGTGATCCCTACACTAAGTCATATACAACATGAATTTTGAAAATAAAAAAAATGGGGACTGGGGACTTCGGACAATGATAGTGAAAGAAAGATATTGACTCCAGAAGAAATGTATTGTTCGTTTGTATTAGTCTCTTGCTATGCGATGGATTCACCAAGTTATATTAATATGAATCCGATATGTGTGAATCTTTTCTTTTTGCAATAGGGTCTACATGTTCTTTGTTCATACCTTGTTCCTTTCTATATCCCTCGAAGTCAGAATGGCAGTGTAAAGTTTAATTAATAATCCTCCTTCCTCGTCGTGACCAGCTGGGTCGATAATGATTAAGATAAAGGATAAGGGGGATTATAATACGGACCGGGGGGGTGCTCTTGCGCATCGTATCAGATTTCAGCCAATGAGCTTCAGACACCAAGTTGCGTCACAATATTAGCGGAAATTTTAAATGCAGCCAGGTACCAAAATTATCACGTTACAAGATATTGAAATAGATTTATGAAGCATTTCACTTAAATATTGCATTTTGTACACCTTATTATTTTTGATTGGCTGCCGATTGAAATTGTCACTTTGTACCACTTTCAGAATGTTTCTCAACACTTCTCGGTCTCCATGCCACATGACGGTCAGCGTCTGGTCTGGCTTTTCAAACGAAGTGCCCGTGCTCTGGTCAACGTGGTTCGTGGCCCAAACTGATGTTGCGCAGAACGAGCAACAATCGGTGCGCCGGAGTAACTCACCCATGTTATTCCGCCATGGTACGGGCCATGTTTTACTCTGGTGTAGAAAATCGATTTCGAAATTTCAACGGTAGGTCCGCATGTTGGGGACCCCCCCCCCCCCGCTTCTTTGAGCCATCGTTTCGTTTATAGCAAGAGTGGAGAGTTTGGTTACTTTCCCAAAGGGAATTTTATATCAAATTTGGTCACTTTACAATGCAAAATAGTTTACATAGGAGCAAACATTTCTGGTTATCAGATTTTGTCTAGAACGCTCGTTGGTATCATTTATTCCTAATTCAACTAATGTTGGCAAGGAAGTGGGAGTAGATATTCCGGGGTTCAAGAAAACGTATAATGCGTATCATCAATAGTGCGCGATTTTTTCAAACATGTCTGCCCGTTCAACTGTCTGTGAACACTCGCGTATTCGTACGCTTTTTTTCAAAATGAATATTCCCTTGTTTTTCTGGCCCGACTCGAAGCTCTGAGATTTTGGAAAACATTCTTGAAATTTTAGATCTACTTTATATGAGACCCCTGGAACATTTTCAAAATTTTCCCAAAAACGACTCCAATTTTTTTCTTTAAATTTGTCGCAATAGAGAGAAATCCACTTGTAAAGATGTAGGTCTGATTTTTACTGTTCATTTTCAATTTTCGAAAATTACGAAAGTCTGGATTTTTTGGTGTCTTCCTACAATTAGTCGTCATGCACAGTTTTTTTTGAAAATTTTAGTTTTCATGTGATTTTGTGTAAAATATGGGCACTACTAAAAAAATTAAAAACAATATTTTCTCAAAATGACTCCAATTTTTTTCTTTAAACTTTGTGTAGGCATAATTCTAGCATTGAATGAGATTACATACATGCCAGGTTGGGCAGTATTTAAATACTTGCATTTATCTAAATGCATAAAGTAGGTGTTAATAACAACAACTTTCAAATACAGACAAAGATGATAGTTTCTTTTTGTTTCATTCCACAAGTGAATGCACCTCATTGAAACAAAAATAAAAGCTTCTTTCAGCAGTTGAATTTGGATTCTCTTCATTTTTAAATAATAAATCTAAATCTTTAAAAATGCCGGACAATTATCAAGCAATAACAAAAAAGCATTTATTTGTTATAACACTAGTGTATGTTCATCCATGCCAGTTGAATGACTGTTTTCCTTTTATACATTCACCAACTAGGGGTTTATTGTTTGATGATTTTTTTGAAAAATTAGTAGTTTTAAAAGGAAATTCCATTTCTTTGGGTTAAGACATATTTTTGATATTTTATATTTGAAAATGTTTATACATTTGGTTATAATACGTTACAATAGTAATTGTTCAGAAGTTTGTATGACTGTCAATTACTAATTTACTGTAATTGACAATTACAATATATTGTTGCAATAAAAATACACAACACAAAATTGTTATATATTTACAGTATTTTGAGTATTTGAAGTATTTTAAATACGTGTATTAAGCACATCAAGTCCTAATGTATATTGTGTATGTATTCAAATATTAATAAAATATTTTTGCAAAGTATTTAAATACTAAATTTGAAGTATTTTGCCCAACTCTGCATCATGTCATTTTGCTGTAATTCTTTTGTTTTTCAAAAATTATACAATATAATTTTTTTGATATCTCACATTAATGTTTACATTACTGGTGATATGTATACATTATTGCATTTACGAGTAAAGAACTTTTAAAAGATGGCTTGTAGTCTCTGAAAAACTAAAATTTTCTGTGAAAATGAGCTAAAAAATTCCACTTTTTCAGAAACACTTAAACGCTGTTTTCTTGAAAATTGCTCCAAATTTTTTCTTTAAATGTTTAGAACAGATAGTGCTAAATGTACTGAATAAAATGACAATACTATTTAGATTACTTTATTTTTTCAAAAATTACACAAATGTTTTATTTTTAATCCCTCACATCGTTGTCACTTACATTACGAGTATTTCTTATACATTATTGTTTTTGCGAATACAAGTGTTTGTAATTATTTCTTATGAAATTTCTTGACAAATCAAAAGTTTTGAGTGAAAATGAGCTTCAAAATATGGATTTTCAGAAACTTAAATTGAAGAAACATGAAAAAAGGTGTTTTAGACACCAAAAGAAGGTAGCTTAGAAGAAATGGAGAGAAAAATAAATAAATAGCTCAGACCGAAGAGAGATGGAAACTAATTGGTATGAGAAAGTCTATGCCATTCTTTAAAATCAGTAGTTTAATTATAACATGATTTCTTGATTTCACTACACGCTGGAAACAAGAACATGATGGCCAACATTTCTGTTCCAGAAGTTTTTTCTTGAAAGTAGCTGAAAATGTTTAATAGCATCATTTAACCACTATCATGTTTCCAGAGTGTATTGTAAATTACTTACTTTTTTCCTTCAAAATCTTCTAATTTTAATGTTCACTGTGTATTCATGTCAATATTGGGGACTGAAAATGGCACAATAAAAAGTAAAATGGAATTGAAAATTTTAATAAATCCATTGAATCATTGTTTTCAAAGGAGAGAAGAGAAATTGTCAATGCATTTATTGTTGTGAAATGGGCATTTTAATTAAGGCTTTTTACATTACATAAAAGAATTCAACTGAAATTTTTAAGAAAATGCTGTAATGAAACACAAAATGGAAAGCACAAATCTGTACACGCTATGAACAACAATATCAAAATCATAGAAAAATCAGTACAGATATATTCTGAAGTATACAAAGTTCGATGATATACCTACCACCACAACAACTGCAGGGACATGCAACTTTTTTGTGAGCTCTTGGTTTTCATAAAGTCATTAAGGTGTAAACAAATATAACATTTAAAAAATGTATACTACAGACAATTTTGCTTGTAAGCTAACAATACCAACAATCAAAAGTACATATCTACGTATCTAAAATGTGGAATATATTTTTTGTCGAAGTATTGCAATAATTAGAACTTATTTTCATGAACGTGTCTGTGCATAAACAATTACTTTAAAATACAAGCTATAGAGTATGCTAAAGAAATCTCATTTAAATACTTTTTTTTTTAATATAAAATTTACTTATACTGTGACAGATAGTTTGCACTGTAGCTCCCTACTGCTGTTCAATATTGGTGATATTACTTTCAGTCTATATTTAAAAAAAAAAAATTGATAACTAAATGATTACTAACAAAGTTGTTTTTTTTTTATGCTATGAATATTGAAAATTCAAAGCATCACAAAAAATGCAGAAAATTTATGGAATGTAGGCAATTAAAAGCTTTTTGTATTTTAACCAATTTATATTCACATTCATGGTCCACATATTTATTTGCAATTACTATATCTATAAGAGATACACATAAACTTTTCTAGAAGTTCAAAGCAGCACCTTCACCTTATCTGGAAAGATAACTGGCCATTAAAAGGCATAGTTCTCTTCAGATTCTCTTTCTATTGGAGATGGAAGAGGGTACTTTGCATAAAACATCAGCGTCTCACTTTTCAAATAAGGTAATGTACATGAATAGGATGTGTTTGAACATTGTCAGAAAGTAAATCCTGCCTACGCAATGACTGTAGAGAAAAGTATATTATTCATACGAGTAGAACACATGTATAATCATAGTTAAGACACCATCCACTGTATTGCTTTACCTGCCAATAAATATTGAGATTTGCAAGGCAGAGTGGCCCAAGAGTATTTAGAAAAGCAACAACTTTTTGCAAACTTCATGATCATGGTCCTATTTTCATATCTTATTAAGCCATTCCACACAAATTCAACCTTCATAAAACATTTACTGGCTTCCCAACATGTTTTAAAAAAAATCATAAAAAAGACATCTTTCATTAAATGGCATTTTCAAAATATTCCTAAAAGTAATCAATCTCAACATTTCATAACTTACTGTAGTCCAAGAAAAACTGACTGAGAGATCATGACTGTCTCAATGACCACAAAGGGTCTAGTTTACTGAGAGGATCAGACGCATTAGTTGGTTTTTCCACAGCTGATGATTCTGAAGACTGAGGCTCAGGTTCAATTTCTTCACTGCTGTTCTGGGGCTTTGCATCTGCACAGAAATAAAGTCAGTGTAATCAAAGGAGCAAAGTATCTCAAAAGCTTTCACAACAGTCATAATCATTTAACCTTTTTGTAGAAATCTAATTGTTCAATATTAATAAGTTATAACTTGATGTTAGTAATTTTATTTACATAAATGAAATTAGAATCCAATTTCAAGGAGAATACCTATAAGTTATTTTATTAATAAAATGGTTTATTCAGTTCTGTTGAAATTTCTAGTACCACTAAAATAAGTGAAAACAGAAATCAAACAATATATAAAAATGAGAAAGGAACAGAATCACATCAATTAGAAAGATCATAGGCAAGCATTTTGACCTCTTTGAGTTTATACTGATTTTGGTTCTAAACTTGCATTTTCTCCTATTTTACAGTTGTACTACTTATTTACTTTTGTTCAACATTATTTACAGATAAGAATTTGGTTGAAATCTCTCTACTTATTTTGTCATTTTTAAGATGACCATTACATCAAAACAAAAAAAGCGTTTATTCGCATAAAATTACTAGAAGCCAATTACAATTTCCATTACATAGATTTAGTTACAAAATTAAGTGACTTTCAAGAGACTGATATCAAATTAATTTAACAGTAGAAAACTATCTAAAAAATGTAATTCAAACAGCACAAAAATGTTTGTTATATTATATAATGAAGCAAGGAAGCACAAGGCATGTGCAGAGATATTGATCAGCAGAGTATGGCAAAAAACAATATAGAGCATATTATAAACAGGTCACAATGTAAAATAACATTGTAAGTGTGTATTAGTAGACAATGACAAGAAAGGAGACCTACAATATTATATAAATAAATAATGCAGTGTTTAGAGATTAAAGGTTTATAAACAAAAACCAACACAGTCTAACGACAAATCAGGGAGTACTAGAAGTTAAAGAAATATTAGGTGTGTTCAATCACAAGAGAAGACTTAATGTGGGAGAAAGTGGGCAAAATAGAGATGTTAATGGTTTGCATAATCAAAGAGAGTCTTGAGGTATGTGTGTGGGAGTCAAAATGAACCGGTGATATGACAAACTTACGATACAAGGAAGCTCTGGCAAATGAAGAGGAACCTCAGAAGGAAATCAATGCAGATGAGCTGCCACAGGACGAGAGTTATGAACTAGGTATGTGGAAGGGTTGATTTGTATTGCAGGAGCCATCCAAAGCGAGTTGCTTGCTTGGCAAGCCAGAGACTTGGGAATGTTTAACATTAGAACTATTTCAGACATTTTTCTACTGTTTGGGGTGTGCAAAGTGTTCTGGGAGCATCAACTACTTTGGTCGTTAGTCTTGTGAGTGGAATACATGTTATAGCCAGGAGGTGGTGGTGTTCCAACCCCACTGACCTACACATTGGCATTGCCTTGCTTACAGCTGGGGTAAGCTCCCAACAGGTGTGGGAATGTAGTACAAGTGTAAGGGAAAAGGAGGGGGACAGGGTAATAGGGATGAAGGGTAAATAATTTGTGGTCCATTGCCTGTTTATTAGAACACTGCTCTAGCCTTCATACGGTAGTAGCAAGAGAAACCACAGAAAATTACTGATCAGTGCAGCTGGCCACTAGAATTCTCCTCCAAACTTATTATACCTTAGCTTTATAGTTAGTATTGAAATCTGCATTGGGACTAAAACCCTAAGACCTCCCAGTCAGAAATGAGGCAGCACGATGGTTGTTGAAAGTGAGGTAAAGCTTTCTATGTGATTATGTTTAATCATGTATAAACTTTCAGAATTATTGATCACCGACTATAATATCGTTTAAAACCACATTGGCCATACGGCATGTGACCTCACTACATTACAAATATTGAAATAGATTACAGGAAAAAATAATAATTGGATTTGTTGATTGTAGTACTTGTTATCAAAATTACTGTCTTTCAACAAAGCTCTAAAGAAAATAATATAAATACATACTATGGTTTTAATTTGCAATAAAAATTGCAAGAAAATAATGTAAATACATATTATGGTTTTAATTTGCAATAAAAATTGTTGCTTAATGATTCATTGTTACAGTATGAGTGCTGTTCATTGGTTTTATTGTGTAGAGAATGGTATTTGTTAATTCATTTATGACATACAACAAAATCAAATACAGAAATTTTGAAGCAACACTACAAAAACTGAATCAAGCAAAGCTATTAGTATGGTATCATAAGGTCACACAACTCAACCAAAACATACATTGCAACATTCATATTGCATTACAACCAATTGTTCTTGCATAATCTTAATCAATTCATGCTACAAATAAAAAGCAGCTCTCAAATCAACAAGCAATGTGCTCCCTCTCATTTCTGTGCAGGTGATTTCACATTTATTTTCTTCTCCTCATTCATGAACTTGAAAAATATTATTTTTTCTGAACACTGTCATCAAGTTTTTAATAAAACATATTTCAAGTGGTTGCAAGTTTCAGTTTTGAAGAAGAAGAAGTCAGTTCCAGCCACAACTGAGAATTATCATAAAAAACAACACACATTTTACATTTTTCATTAGCAATGTCAACACAAAACATTATCAACCTCGTCACAATAACCTCTCTCACACTAATCAGTGTTTCTTATGTTTGTGAGTAATTTCTAAATTACACATCTTATAACATTTCATATGATTTTGTGAGTGAACATCTTCACTCAAACGCAACAGGAATTTTTATTTTGTATTTTGCAGCAAGTGTGACTTGATTTTTGTAAATATAAAATCTAAAATATTGAAAGAGGAGAAGGAAATATTCTGTACATTCACTTGATTTATTAGTGTTAGTAAATGGCAAATTACAGTACAAAAAAATTTTATTTTTATATATTACATTACATTTTTCATTTATAAGCATTCTTTATATAGCATCAGATTGTCTACTGATTCAGTTCTTTGAAGATTTTGATACTTTCTATTGATGTTTTGGAAAGTGGATCAGATACAGATGGTATATGCCCAATTAAAATTAATTGTAAAAGCAGAATTGCTGTACAACTCTCTAAAAAAGTTCTAGTAGATGTTTCAAGTTGGATAAAATTCACTCAGTATGTATTCACACAAACAAAATAAAACTAGTGGTGCTAAAACAACACACACTTTCTTGCCCTTAGAAATGGTTATGTAATCCTATTTATACTGTAACTTCTCTTTGAATTCACACATCTCAGTCATACTTTTTTGTAAAACTCATTACAAATTGTAGAACATTAGGTGCAAAAACTATATATTATCAAGCAAATATCAACAAAAATTTGACAGTTATAACTGCATTTCATACAGATAAATCATGTCCCGACAATGAGATGTAATTCACAAAACTACAGCTGCTGTCTCGCGGAGTGGAATGCCATTGTTGTGCTCCAATCAGATGTTTCCTGATGGCTAGCGATTTTTGTTCCATATTATATTTAATTCGTATTTTTAAAAAAGAGAACCTAATGGGGCTAATTTCAATTAGGTTTGTGGATTACTTGAAAGATATTTCATCAATACATTGAGAATGCGAATACATTCCTTGCAACACAGATAAAACATATGGATTATCAAATAGGTTTTAAATAATTTCTTAAAGATAATTTGTAAATGTACATCAAAAGTTCGAATGTAAGAAAGAAACAAATAAATATGAAGTATTATACAAATTCTAGCTTACATAACATCCAACTATCTCAAAGCACAAGTCAAAATACGTTCACGAAGCACAGGAAATTCGAAACGGGCAACTATGTTTGTCACCAAATTACACAAAAAATACTAATATTTTCGAAATATTCAACATACCCTTATATAAAGATCTGTTTTTGAACACATTTCATTAAGAAAATAAAATTGTATCTTCACAATTGTAGTTACAGGAAGATGCTGTAAAAATTTTTAATTTTTTCAATTTTTGAAAAATCAGGGATTTTTACAAACATGAGATGCACCATTCTCTTGTGTCCTTTACACTATCTACGGTTAAAATTTAATAAAAAATGTGATGCCATTTTTAAGAGAGAAAAAAAAAAGTTTAAAGAAAATTGCCTGTGTTTGACACAAAATTTCACAAAAAATACTCACTTCTTCGAAAAATTGAACATGACATTATTTGAAAATTTGTTTTTGATGAACATAAGTCATTAATAAAAAAAAGATTTATCTTCGTAATTATAGTTGCAGGAAGATGCTGAAAAAATTTTGATACTTTGCAATTTTCGAAAAATCATGATTTTCAAGGAACATCAGACCTGCACCTTTCACTTAAACATCCTTCACACTATCCAACAACAAATTTAATCAAAAATGTTGGAGCCATTTTTTTGAAAATGTCCCAGGGGCTTCATGTAAAGTACCACCCAAAATTAAAATATCGATTTGAAATTCAAAGGGCCGCAACATCAGCCAATTTGATTGGGGAATATCAATTTTGGAGAAAATTGGCTGAACGATTAAGCCCCTAGTGTTGTTCAAAGATAGACAGAAGTTTTGCCGTCAATCGATTTTCTGGTATCAAGGACCCACAAAAAGTGGATTCTGGCTAACCATGCATTAGAGGATTTGTTTTCTAAATTTAGCCACTGGATTTATCCACATTTCATCGCCTGGCAATAAGAGATTTTCAGCCCAAAATTCATTGCTTTTCCCTGCAGCATTACATAATGTTCTCTCTACAGTGTAAGCAGAAGCAAGAAAGTAAAATATGAAAATATGAAAAATGAATCACGTTAAATTTACAAATATAAATCTGAAAACTTTCTTTATAATCAGAAATTTAAGTGCATCAATAACAATTTTACAAACTGATATTGTCAAAAAGAGTGAAAGTAAAAGCACAATAACAAACTCCTCACCCAAATGTTAAAAATCAGTTACATAACCTTCACCATGGAATATTTCACAACTAAAAAGTCATCCATACAAGAAACCATCCCGTTATTCACTGGATTTTTACTAATTAGCACAGAAGAGAGAAAAACCATGAAATTTTAGTGTGCAACATCTAAAATGTTATTTGATTGTGAACCACCTCATGTGACTATGATATTTTTTAGTAATGAATGGGTGGGAAATGTAAGTACATGAACAATGGTAACTTTTAGATTGACCACTTCCAACTAACTTTAAAAACCTAGTATGAGTTTATGAGTGTTACACCATCATTACAAGAAGAGCGTTTGTACTTATTCTAGTGATATGCGACTAAAGAACAAGCCTAAGGCTGAGAGAACTACCTAACCCCATGCGGTCGAGCCCTGACTGCAACTGACTCAGGTCTGCAGGGGCCCCCAGCAGGAAGTCCTCAGATGGGTGGCGCGTGTGGCACTTGGTTCCCCGGTTCCTCTTGTCCTCAAAGGATGAACGGCTGGTCAGGATGCCTCCTGCAGGCAGGCACCACAGCATCATCCAGGGACTACTTCAAAGGAAAATAAAGGTGCTGCTCTGCACACCAGGGGGCATTCAATTTCATTAAAAAATTAATACAGCAAATTAGCTCAAAAAAGGGTTTTGCTGCTGTCTGTTTAATAACACACTTAAGTTTATTTTATCAGTCACCTTGATTTATGATTTGTTTCATCTCCACATACAAATTTTGCAGATGTCTCTCACATATTTCTCTCTCTATTCTAACCTGTTAGAGAAATATGTAAAACAAAAGTTGAAGTACTGGACCCCTTTTTAATTAACATTCAATCCCATATGTACATAATGATAAATATAAAACCATTGAAGAAAACAAGGAAAAACAATGAGAAGAAAATAGTTTTTGAGAGAAAATGCATTTTTGATAAATACAAATAAATTAATAAAACTGCAAAGCCTCTTAACATGCAGAATTCAACGCAATAAAATTGTGAATGAAAACCTATCAAACATTTCATTCTTGAATTATTAAAATAAAAATACAATTGTATTAACTGAAGATTTAAGACAGCGATCACATTTCATTTTAATTCTTTTCTGTATTTCAACCATTTAACTTATATTTTGTAACAAAAAGTGCAAATATACCATAATAATGTGTAACTTCATTCAAAAATTAACTGATTTGTTTTTTTTGTTTAAAAGTAAAAGTCGTGAATATTTTCTATAAAACTGTTTTCATAAAAATCTAGATAATTATGGGTACACTGCCATTTATAAGTCAAAAGAGGCATGCACAGTAGCAAACAATGTTTATAAGCTCCTATCACAATAGAAATGAATTTGAGGCATTGTTTTCTCGTAGGTTTTTATTTCTCCAGAAAGCTTTTTCGGTCACATTGCGGCCATCTTCAGTGTGATACTGAGGTGGCTAGGGGCCTTGGTCTGGACAAGAGAGCCAAGCTTTCTGGAGAAATAAAAACCTACCACAAAACAATGCCTCAAATCCATTTCGATGATGCAAATGTCCTAAACTCCACACCACTTCCTATCCTACCACAATGTTAAGAAAAATAAAAAGAATCCACAAGAAAAATAAGTACATGGGTTATTAGGTGGAATTCTCTCTTTGCAAGAGATATTGAGTTGCTGTTCTTCAAAAGCACACAAAATAATTGTTGACTGCATCAAATATTAAAAATAAGTAAAATCCATCACATATGTCAGGCACTTCTAGAGGTACATGACGATTGCCAAAGCTTGTTTCCAGCCAACATGCATAGAGGTTTCTATAAAATATTCTGTATTTTCTTGAATATAGGCCCCCTTACCTATAAACCCCCCTAAGTTTTCGAGAGGAAAATTTCCAAAAACTGTACTTTATGTGTTGATTTTTGCAATAATGTCATTTAAAAATTGCTAATTCTTTGCAATTTTCTGTGTTAGCAGGGCCTAAGAAAATTGCAGGTGGGATGTTGGAAATAAAACTATCTAATATTGCATGTACTACTGTGTAATAAAGTTGAAAAATAAAAGACCTTTTTTTAAATAATTATTTCACTTCATTTTGAAATACTCCCTTCATTTTTTGTCGACAATTTTTGGAAGAATAGGGGCTTATATTCAAGAAAATACTGTATTTTATAAAAAACTATTTAAAAATATCTCAATATTCATATACAACATGCAACAGAAAATGGAAACTATTTCTAATTGAAATGCACTATTTTTTATTCATAAGCAATTTGTGACAAGCAATGGACATTAATTCTCTTTGGTGTGAATAACATGGTGAAAAAAAGAAACTTTTGCTGCCATGCAATTGAATTCAAATATATACACATTCACTTTCACTGAAAGCATTGTGATGCAAGTTCTTCTGAGACTTACGCTTCATAAGTAGATCCTGCGCATGGTACAATAAAGCTTGGTAGGCAAATTGGAGATGCTGTCTATCCCTCAAGCAGTTCTTGCGATGAGAGGATGCAGCTGCACCTACAATCACTAGATCAGCCAGACCCCTCCCAGCTTGAACTTCTAGCAGGGCTGCTGCCAAAACACACAGTAGGCCGGAACGACCCACTCCAGATAAGCAGTGCACTACGAGAGGATGCCATCCTACACGTTGTTGCCGGTGCAAGCTTAGCACTTCCAAAACCAATGCAAGAAATGGGCCTGGTGATGATGGAAATGAACTGCAAAAATGACATTTACCTTCTTAAGAGGATGCTGGTAGAAGTTTCTTGTTATAATGTTGTTTGGGCATTTTTAAACCTCATTTAAGCTAGACAGAAAATCTTAAACTTATCACATGCATTTTATTCAAAGTTGATAGAAGGAATAAATGAATCAAATTAAATTTACTAAGAAACAAACACAAAGGATCCTAAAAGTGTACACTTCTGCAACCAGAACGAGTGTACACTTGGCTGTTTGGGAGACACTGCATCCTAGGCAAAGATACCAACATATCAGTCATCATGCTGTGACCTCCCTCAGGGTGAATCCATCTCCACACATTTTGCCCTGAGGAAGGATACAGCATGACAGCCAAAACGTTGATATCTATGCCTAGGATGCAGCACCTCCTAGACAGCCAAGTAGATACAAAGGAGCCTCTTGGAATTAATTGACTGCAACACAATGAGATAAAAGACAAAACTTAATGGAGGAGTACTTCATTAGATGATTTAGTCATATTTCCAGAGATACATACAGATAAAACATGGAGGAGGTTGACAGTCGTCATGTGATATTGCCAACATCTAACCTATGAAACTTCAACATTAACACAGTGCTGTCACCTCAAATTCCAGAACAAATGAATCGCTTGCCTCAAATGTTGTAATTAATCAGCTAAGTATCATTACACGTGTTGAGAGTGAGGTTCATCACAATAAAAGATATTGTGTGAGCAGGAATTGGGAGAAGCCTGTGCTCTTGGCCTTCTTGTTATTGTTAACTGGATATAATTGAATGGTAGGTATATTGTAACATGGTAGGGCACATAGAACACAACAACAGTGTGCCTCCCACACCCTCTAATTTTATTTGAACCTTAGTAATGCACTATGCAAATGCTTACCTTCCAGGCCATCCAGTAAACTGCAAATGTACAATAACACGAGTAACTCTAGTGTCACCACATGTTATAGACAAAATTCTTTCTACCCAGTGGGCCCTAGTATTGCAACTTTGAAGAGTTAATCGGAGTCTTCCCGATACCATTTCTTGCGACTTGTCAATAGGCCAGTACACTTGACCTGAAAGCTAAAAACATTCCTTCTGTAAAAGAGTTTTTCTTTCAAGGGTAAAGTAGGATGTTCAAGCAAACTACTTTTGTCTAATTCCATTTGCTACTAATGCTCTTGAGTCAGTAACAATGAACTTACCTCTGCATCACTCAGTAAACACACCACAACTTCAACCTGTTGCTCCATCACCATAGTCCAAAAGTCACTAATGGTGGAGGGAAGAGGTGCTTGAGTCAAAATAAATGGAGGAGTCAATGGTGTTACATCCTATAAAAGCAAAAAATAACTGATGTTCATAAAAAACACATTAGGAAAGGCAGATAAATTGCTCTCCACACTATTACCTTGACAAAGGATGCATTGATGTAATCATCTTTCGTTGATGGCAGTTCCACCCGAGAATTGTCATATGGTAGGATATCTGGGAAACGATTCTTCATTGGATAGCATCGAGCCACTGATATACTGCGCTTGTGAGCATCCTTTTCCTTTATACAAAAATTAAACAAAAACAGAACTTTTGATTAAGTAGTTGAGAACATTTGTGGATACCAATATTCATACAGAATTTATACTAATTCTATATCAAAGAAAATATGGAAAGAAAAGAAAGGCTGCCAGCAGATGTTTTAGTCACAATTTTCATGACATTTTCTTGAGTTTTCCATGATCTTAACGAAGGGAGGATAATGAGATAGGATGATAATTCCCAGCTACTTTCTATCACCATTTTTGTAGAGAAAAAGGTGGTAACACGGAATAAAGTTGTAATATGGTACACACTATAACTAACAAGATATCAATGCCATCTGCCCGCAGATCAGCAACACTACTTGTAAAATCACCCTCTAGTTGCCTCGTCTTGTGATGCCTAGAGTGAAATTAGGGCCATCTCCACAAGGGAAAAGGAAGCAATGGAATGAAGCAGACATGGCTAATGCTGTCAAAGCAGTTAGAAAGAAAAGGATGAAGGTATGGGAAGCTGCAAAGCATTTTGCTGTGTCAAAATCTACTCTTTGGACACTTAAGTTCACAAACAGATGAATCAGCTACAGATGTTGAGTCAAAGAGACTGGGAAGAAAACCTATTATACCTCCAAAGTTAGAAGACCTAGTCAAATATTTGTTAATAATAGCGAGCAAATTTTATGGTTTAATGAGTAATGACGTCTGGCGAATGGCATACCAATTAGCAGAAAGAAACCAGATAAAACATCCTTTTGTCAGTGGCATGGTCAATAGAGCTTGGTTTGATCTTCTCATGAGCATATTCAAGATCCAACTGGCAATAAGAAAACAGTGTGGAACATCTATTGCTCAGGCCAAGGGCTTTTGAACAAAGAAAATGTGAAAACTTTCTTTGATATTTGAGAAGCTGCAATGGATGAACACCACTATTCAGCTGATTGGGTGTTTAATGTCGATGAGACAGGTCTCTCGATAGTATAGAATAGATTGTCTTATGTTGTTGGTAAAAAAGGAAATGGGAAATCGCAGCTTTAACTGCAGCCAGGAGAGGTTTGCTTGTAACTGTTATTGCATGTATGAGTGCGGGAGGAACTTTTGTTCCTCCTATGATGATTTTCCCTCGCACAAATTGGACTGATCACCTATTAAAAGGGGCTCCACCAGGAACCATTGGGGCTTGTTATCCATCAAGTCGGGTACATAGATATATATTCACCAAATGGTTTGCACTTTTCATTGCAAAAACAAGGTCATCCTCTGAATCCCCAGTGCTGCTGTTTCTTGATGGACATTTTTCACACACACGAAACCTGGTCGTCATCCTTATGGCAAGAGAGAATCATGTCACCCTTCTATGTATTCCTCCTCATATGTCACACAAGTTGCAACCTCTTGATAAATATTTTATGGGACCACTAAACAGTGAAGAGGTTCATGTGCAGCTTCGCCAATCCAGCACAGTCATCTCAACGCATGACATTGCTGAATTGTTTAGCAGAGCTTACCTGAAAGTGATGAAAAGAGAAATTGCTATGAATGAATTCCGAGGTACTGGCATCTTCCCAGTAGACAGAAGTGTGTTTAATGAAGCCAATTTCATTGCATCACGATTTAAAGCTAAGAAGGCATTTGCTACAGATGTTGAAATTAATGATGTCCAAACAAGGGAAGAAGTATCAAAAATCTTTGTGGGTCCTCAAGATGGATCTTCAGTGCCAGAACCCAAAAAGAGGAAGACCAATATAGGTCGCAAAGTTGCATCTGCTGCAATTTTGACAAACTCACCATATAAAAAGATTTTTGAGCTACCTCTTCAAACCCGCAAAAAGAATACCAATTCAAAGAACCAGAAGAAGACAGTTTATTGCAGGGCCCAACAGAAAATCGCTAAAAGGACTGCAGCAGAAGAGCGTTGTAGCAAAGTGAAAGTTGATTGCCAATGATGAAACTAATGAACAAGATAATCACCAGTCAATTTCTTCAAGCGACTAACTTATCAGAGCCTTTTGGTGTACAGGCTCCAGTTTACAATAATGTGGAGTGTATGTTCTGCTGTGAGAAGTTCAATGATTCAAAGGCTAGAGAATTTTGGGTTGAATGTGTAAAATGCAGGAAATGGGCTCACACAGTGTTTTCAGGATGTGAGAAAGACGGTTGTGTGTGTGATTTCTGTTCTTAATATCTTCTTTAATTGGTACTTGGTATTTTCCTTGGCATGACTAAATAAATTATATGTTAAAATAAATTATGTTTTCGAGAATGTTGTATTCTGTCCTATTTTAACACCCCATTTTTGCAACCTCCATTTTGCATTACTTCTGTTTTGAAAGGCATATTTCTGTAATGGTTCATCGTTACAATTTCATATTTCACACGCACAAAGATCAAATATTGCAGTAATGAGTTATGACTTTCCCTAGTTTGTTGCCTCCATTGCGCCCACTTTACAATAAGTAAAAAGAAGATTGTCCCATATTACCACCTTTTCCTCTATGATCGCTGAAAGACAATCCAGCAGATGGCTACCTTCTTTCATGGATCATTCAAAAAGGTCAGCCAAGGTTGGACTAAGAGAGGAAGCATAATGTTTATTGAGGAAGGGATGGACCCCATTGGGGCTCCATAGATATGTTACCTTAGATTTCCATTTGAAACTTATGGATCAGTTGAGAAGAGAAATGGACATAACTGTGGCTGGCTTGAGTGAGTGAAAGAGTTATGCTGATTGGTGGACCAGTTACCACATGCATGAAGATGGTGCTGAATTGATTGGCTTAGGTCTCGGGAATCACAGCGGGGTTGGAGTTCATAAGGCTGACCGACTTAACTAGAGTACTAGGTGGAGCAGGTTTGGTACTTGATTGGCTATTAAGATATTTGTAAAAAAATTTTGGACTGGAGGATATAAGTTCACCTTCAAAATGTTGGAAGTCAATAGCAGAATTGACCTACTGTTTATAAGCAACAAATAAAGTAGGGTTATTCCAGTCCTTCACGTGTTTAATACAAGATTTCTCCTTCAGTGTTATCAGGTGTTGAATTGCAGTGTCATTCATGGTTTGTTGTGTAGAATTCTCCTGTATTTGTATGTAAGAATGAGATTTATGCCCTTTTTCATTTCCAGGGCCTGACAATAAGGGTTTTTCTGTTGAAAATTCTGAATTTTCAGCACACAATTACAACAACTTCTCTTCTTACAAAGTAAAGGCTAGACAGTAAAAACTATATTTTGAAAATTATAAAAGGCACTTTATTTACGAAAATGTATCTAGATGGAATAACTGCTCTCCAACTGGCTACACCACTGTTCAAAATATACATATTAACATAATAAAAAGGTAAAGTGAACTTACACATAAAAAACATCTAAATGTCTCACAATTTATTTGCATTGGAAGATAGTTTGGCCACAGAGTTTCCTTGATAGACTGAGTCACTTAAAAATTTTGAAATAAAATCTTAGAATCGTAAAACTTGAAGTTTTTATTTTTCTTTAAGAAAGTTTTATTGCAACCTTTCAAGGTATTATCTTTTTCCCCATCTTCAGACATTTAAAAACAAAAGAATTAATATATTAAAATAAATATGAATGCCAGCCAGTGCAAAAGCACTTTCACCATGGCAGTCACACAATGATGAAATGATCGCCACTCGAAGAAACAATGGGTTGAGACTGTTATGAGGTAGTAGTAGAAGAATATTTGAATCTATTTAATTTACTGCATAAATACAACTAACACTTTCCATCTCACCTGCAGGTCGAGGAGTTCTTTCCACTTAATATCCAAAGGAGTAGGGCCATTCAAAGTTTTTGATGTGAGACCTTCCACGAACTTCTCAAATTTTTCCACATCTTGAACAAACTGATTGAGTAATTCAGGGTCACTGTATGGATCTTTCCCAGACACTTTACTCAGACGACATTCTGTTCCTCGACATCCTTCTTGACCCTATAAAAACATGATGGCCAAACTGATACAGGCAACTATCAAATCTTGAAATTTGGTAGGAATTGAAACAGGAACTAGTAGTAACTAAAATGTACACAATACAATAAATATTCAAAATACAATACTTTCTCTATTCCACAGAGTATAAGTGAAAGTAAAAAAGATACTGAATATAATGAGACAGAATGTTCAAACTTGTGAAACAAATACAAAATTAATATGAAAAAATAAATAAAACTATAATAAATTAAAATAATTATTTTCATTGTTATGTTTACAGAGAGAGAATAGAGAAATAAAACTAATTATAATTTTACAGAAGAAGATGGTCCAATCAGAAATGTGACTGTCTTATTGAGAATTGGGAGGATTACCTGCCAATTCCCTTGACATTATTAGTTGATACTTTCATTGCAACAAAACAATTAATTTATTTTTTTATCATTTTATAAAATAGTGTACATTTATTATTTATTTAATAAAATATTTATGACTATCACTTTTGTCCATTTGAATGTTTCATTTTATTGATCTATCGTAGTTAAATTAAACGAGAATATCTCAATAGCTGATTCTAGCTTGCAGGTGTGACTGCACAATGAATTTGTAACTAGCAAACATTAATGAAAATGTCAGGGAAATTGCACAATTTTCAATATTTAAGAAGTATTCAAGGATCATTTAAGGCAAACTGTACCTCATTATCAACAAGTTGTTCAGCATCTCCAGACATAGCAACAGTTTTTGTAGGACCCACTGGGCTCTTAATGACATCAGGTTCAATTGCTGGAACAGTATCTGCACTAAGAGGAATATTAGGAGTGATAACGGGGGCAGGAGTGGAAACCGAAACAGTACTAGTTGCGGAAGTAGTAATAACAGAGGCAGGAGTAGGAACTGAAGCAGAATTGGATATTGCACTTTCAGAGGCTTTTGATACAGGAAGCTGTTGAGGTGTCAAAGGAGCCTGATTGAGGGAAAAATCTAATCCAGCAAGAAGGTCTACGTTGGATGATTTGGAATATGTAGGTGCGGAGGTGGTGACAGCAGTGGGAGTGGGAACAGAGTTTACTGAACTTGTAGCAGTACTTGGTTCACTACTTGCAGTACTTTGACCTGAAGCATTAGGGTACATGTAAGTGGTAGTTGTGGTTTGTTTGCCTCCGCATGCCTGCATATAGGTCATGTTCTGAGGATCAACAGGTACAGGTGCCACCTGTGCTGCTGGGCTATCAAGACTCTGGTAACCATAAGGAAGGGTGTAATATGCACTTTGGGAATACGCACTTGATGCAGGATAACCAGATGGTACAGCATATGTTGTATTGTATTGCGCAGCAAACGTCTGTCCTTCAATTCCTGTTTGGGAGGAACAGGTTTGAGAGGTGGGATAGCTACCAGCATTTGTATAATAGGATGCAGAAGCAGCAGCTACATACGGGTAGGCAGAATAGGCGCTGGCAGGGATGTAATGGGATGGAGAGTTCTGCGATGGATGCTGGGACTGCTGTGGTTGCTGTTGTTGCTGCCGCTGCCACTGGTTGTCACCACTACCTCGAATTCCTTGTTGGTCTTGATCTTGGGATGAAGGCTGATGGGAATGAGTGTTGTCACTTTTGTTGGGCTTCTGTCCATCCTGCTGAAACTGCGATCCTTGATGTGAATATTGCTGAAACTGAATCTGGGACTGCTGAGAATACTGTGGTTGTTGATGCAGTTGTTTTTGAGGATACTGAAGCTGCTGTTGTGGAGTCAGTTGCTGTTGCTGCTGTTGGGAGTAATGTTGTGGGTTCTGTTGTAATGTATAAGGCTGCTGCTGTTGGGTATATTGCTGTGATTGAACTGGCTGAGATTGCAGAGGTTGTTGAGGTTGTTGAGGTTGTTGGGGTTGTTGAGGTTGTTGAGGTTGTTGGGGTTGTTGAGGTTGTTGGGGTTGTTGGGATTGCTGTGATTGTTGAGGTTGGTTTTGCTGTTGTGTTTGGGGTTGTAACTGCTGCTGTGCAGGTTGCTGCTGTTGTTGCTGTGATACTTGATGTGACTGTTGTTGTTGTTGTTGCTGCTGCTGCTGCTGCGATTGAGGATGTTGAACCTGTTGAGGGTACTGCTGGTACTGAGAGTACATTTGATAAGCTTGTTGATATTGTTGCTGCTGGGGCCACTGTCCACCATAAGACATTGCTCCTTGGATATAATTATTAGCACCTGTTGCTGTTGCTCCTGGCCCCTGAGTTTGTTGAGAAGCAAGTGGTTCTTGAGAAGCGAATAAACGATCATATGTACTCTTATAAGGTTTTGATGTACTGTTTGAAGGATTTGCAGCTGTTGGTCCAGTTGAAACACTTGGATAGCCAGACAAGGATGGAACTTCACCAGATTGAATTGACAAATTCATGTTAGTTGCCTGGTAAGTTCCTGTTGGATATGCAGTAGATGCTGCTGCTCCTGTTGGTGCATAACTCGTTTGAGGCAGAGGCTGGGCAACAGATGTTACTTGATTTTGATATGTTCCTGTATACATATAAGCAGAGTTTGTGGCAGCTGAAGAGACTGTGGCACCGGTTTCATATGCAGCTGATGTAGATGGCATGTAGGAACCATACTGCTGGTAAGTGGGGATTACAGGCTTGTACTGAGGCTGTGGTGGTGTTGGATAGGCACCAGAAGCATTTCCATATGCAGCTCCAGCCAAGTAACCAGGAGGATATCCACCACTTGTAATTCTAGCAGAAACATCAGGTTGATATGTATATTGCGAAGGTCCTGTAACAGCACTTAATTTATCTGCATCTGAGACAGCTGGCACTGTTGGAGGAGCTTTTGCAGAAGGTTCTGTTTGAGACACATCAGGTCCTTCTGACCCAACAGGTGCTGGACGAACTGGAGGCAGGGCCCATTGGGAATGGGTTGATGACACAGTGCTCACCTAAACAGAGAAAGCAGTAGATAAAAGTATGCAATTCCACATCCATTTTAAAATTAGAATACAATTACACAACCAAACTCTGAATAGAAGGCATTCACAACTAGGACACACTGACCAACTACAAACAACTTGGCAAACACTTTCTTGTATTACACGAGTAAATTGTCAATCGAATGCTATTATTAATGATGGGATGTCACATACAGTTAAGAAATTACGAAGAAACCAATGACAAACAACAAGAAATGGAAAAGATTAAAAATCTACATATATTTAGAACATTAAAGGTTCAGAAAGGAATTGCCATCTAATTGTAATCTTGAACTTTGAAGCATATTTCACGATTTTTGCTTAATAGGAAAGGCCCTAACGGTTACCACTTCCTACTATTAACTGGTTTTGTAGCATAATCACTCAACTTTAATAAAATCTTAAAATTAATAGAATGAACACTTATCTCCTGTCATTTGTTCATTATTCGATTGGTTGTGTCAACCCATTCTTCAACAAAGCATGTATAACACAACAAGCATGTATGAGTGTAAAGTTATAGATAGTGAAGTGAAGATTGCAATTTCTTTAAGTTTGAAGATTGAGTGCTATTAAATGCAAAAATTAGAGAACATGCAATGAGGAGCAACGATTTGCAACATGTATCCCTTTACAACAATAACAAACAGTGATTATAACTGTATTATCCATCACATTTTAAAAATAAGGTGGTTAGTAGTATTTTCTGCTACAGATCACTACAGATACCTCACTGAAATAGCCCACTACACTACACCATCCAGATCTTGATAAATATTAAACATTTCAATTACACTTTCAGAAACATGTATATATCTGTGTTCATAGTGAATAGTGATTGTATTGTTCCAGAATTTATACACATCCCTCACTTCATTAGTCTTGGAGAATAAATACTGAACAACATGAAACAATATTTTGTGGGAGGGTTTCCATTTTTCTTATAGTGCATATGTTTTATTATTGTGCATATTTTTCAGTTCTTCCTTTTGTGCAATGTAATTGCAACGATTCTGCTGGCATAAAAATGTGCTGATACTGCAAAACAAGGGACCAACCTTGCATATTCCAAAAATCATGAACAAATAAAGAAAAATTACAATTAGATGGCAATTCAAACAAAATGGAGAGGAACAATTCCAATGTTCATTGTGTAATTTTTTAGGGCAGAGTCACTTGCATTTTAACTAGATACATTGTAGAATACACAGTTCAACCTTATGAATTAAATGATGGAAGAAAGAATTACACAATCAATACTTCAAAACGCATATTTTTTTTGTCCAGACAATAACTTTAGAATGGTGAAAAGAAAATGCAATTCATGTATTTTATTAATCAAGCATGATCATTTTCATTTCACTGGTAAATGATTTGCTTGTGAGAACATTAATTAATAGAGCCACAACAGCACAAAGTTCTTGAATACTTTCTAACTTTTGAAATTTAAAAAATCATAAAGTTATAAAAAATTTTACCTGCTCCATCTTTTTAAGAGCTCTTTCTAAGAGCTTCAATGACTAAGTTTAATAATAAAAATTTGAAGCAATTTTGAGAGTATCGAGGTTTTATTTTAAGGTTCTCCAAAAATCAAAATATCCATTTCAAACTTGCAGAGCCTTAAATTCATTCAGACTGATCAGAGAATTTTGGAGAAAAACATCTGAATGGTTTTGGGCTAGCGTTGACACGAGACGAACGGACAGCTGTACAGCTGACAGACGTTTTGCTGTCAATTGAATTTTCAGTATTAAGGATCCACAAAATATTGATTCTGACTTCATAGCGTATTAGATTAAGTAATTTACTACATAAACGAACAAGATTTATCCCCTTTCTTGCTACCAGGACAAAAGGTTCTCTGTTGAAAAATCACCAATTTGCACTTCATGATTACAATACTTTCTCTTTACTACTTATCAGAAAGTAAAAAAGATCACTCTGACTCCATTAGAAGAATTATTAATGCTGGGAAAAAATACCTGATCATAATAAGGAGATTGGCCTGAACTAGAAGAAACAGCATTTGATGTTGAAGGAACAGTGCCAGCTGTTATGCCTGCAACAGGATGTACATAATCGGCTGGATAGTACATGGGCATGTCCGCAACAGTTGCAACTGGTTGAGTTCCAGCGCCGTATCCTCCTACGGCAGCAGCAGCTGCAGCAGTAACTGAACCTCGCTTCATGCTCTGCAAGTAGTCACGCAACTTGGGCCCTCCGCTGCTGGTGTTACTTGATTCAACACTCACGGATTCTCCTGATCCAATTGCTACTCCACTACCTAAAATGAAATACAAGAGCTTTCAACCTTTTTTTTTTCTGTTGAATTTTTATGCTCTAAGGAGTTTTATTTAACTTTCAAGAAAATAAATACAATTACAGTGAAACCTCTGTATACAATTTTTTTAAGGAACCATGAATTGTAAAGACTGAGTACAGGAAGCTGTATAAAGAGGAAGATGTCTAATTGATAATTATAAAACTAGAGTAAAATTTTACTGAGGATGTATTACAGCAGAACACATATGCCACACATCCATCTTCAGACAACAGTATTCTCCTTGCAGCACTCCGAATTTGGCATCAAATCCTCGAAGTCAATTTTAAAATATTTAGCCATACATCTATGCTATTATTTACGTATTTTTGTATTAATGGTCTAGTACTTCAAAACTTCACTCTATTCATTAACTGTGAAAAAGTACTATTTGTGTTTTCTTTCAACTGATGAGTAAAACAATCCCCACTGTGGTAATTCCTTCCACATTTGCCACTTTGATTAAAAAATAATGAACAATTAATTTATATCCTATCAATTTCTTTCTTGGCAAGGAGTGGTTAATTTGCAACCTGTTAGGTAAAACTGAATTGAGAGCATTTATGTTCATGTCCTTAAAAGAGCAATGTTCCAAACACCTCCCAAGTAGTTGTAATATCAACTTAGTGATAGCTCTGGTTCTATGACCCAGAATATGAATGCATACAGTTTTTATTGATTTCCCAAAAGAACATTTTTGGCACTTAGCTCCCTTGTCTTTGCAGTTTCAAAAAAGTGAAAAATCATATTTTTAAGTTTAAAAAAATGTTCAGAAAATAATATATTTTTACTAGTAAAAATTACATAAAAATAGTTGAGATTTGCGTAAATCACTTGATCGTTGGCCATGAAACAACCTTTCTATTCAGAATAAGAGATCTGCAGAACAGCGATTTTTAAGATCAACACTTTTCTTGGGAACCAAAAATATGTATGGACTTAATCAAAATACTTTCTATTATTAGTTTCCAAATTGATTTCATCATCTTCAAACCTGCAGGAGACGATTCCCCCCCCCCCCCCCTTTATTTTCATTTTATAACCAACCTGAAAGTGGATCATTAAGCTCTTTCTTTAAAATAGAAAATATATTTGAAAAAAATATTGAAATTGCAAGGAAATTCAATATATTTGGTTACTTTGAATTGAACACTCCTAAAGTGGGCAACAACTTCCCCCGAGTCAGTGATTCAGGGTGAGAGGATGCCACAGCAGAGTATGATATGATGATGATGAAGGTAGTGAAATCAGAGGCATGTTAAATAACGATAAAGAAGTAGTGCAAATGCAAGAAATAAAGGTCTTGACACTTAGAACGATATTTAGTGACACGGTTTCTCTTTTCTCTCTATCACAACACTGTATTGCTTCATTGCTCTTTCTTAGGCATTTTGGATTTCTTTAGAGAATTTTAGAATGCAGGAACTTATACTAACATTCAGAAGTGCCCCTTTGTAACTACTGCACACCTGCATCACCACCCTAGCAAAGCAAGATAATGTTTTTAATTGAACTAGTTTACTGAGAAATACAATAGAAATGAAGCTTTAAATACTCAATTATGATGCTTAGTCCTCTTGAGAATTAACATTCAGAACTCATGAACCAGTGGTACGAGAAAATTTTTAAAAACAAAAAAAGTGCTCAATAAAATAAAATTTACAGTAACCAAGTTTACAGAAAATAAAAGTTATTTTCCACTTTCTGCACTGATTAGTTATAGACCTCTTAACTTTCCCATTTCAGGAAATCAAATTATGTAAAAATAATATACATACAATAGAACTTCCTCATTATGTTCTGGTATATTTTTCACTTTTCCATTAATTTAACAAATCATAATAGAAAAAGGTCCTATCAACTTTCTTTAGTGTCTTTCTTATCTCTACAACAATTCAACAAGTAGATTTTCCTTCTTGGTTTTGGTCTCTGCATCCATTTGAATGAAATAATTTCCAATGATTTATTCAACACTTGAGAGATGTCTTTATAATTTAAAAAAGTTCCTCACAGTCTACTTACTAGAACCAACAACTGGACTTGCGGAACCTGGACCAGCTGCAGCAGCAACAGCTGCTTTAGAAGTTGTTGGGAGAGCCTTCGCTAGCACCTGCTCTCGTTCTTCTTCTTGTACTTTGCAAGCACTGCGCACACGCTGCAACAGTTTGCTCACATTCACCTCTAACTTTCGGTAGAACTCTAGCCCTTTGCTGGATTTAGCCAGAAGATCTTCGTAGGCATCATATGAAGCAATCAGAGCAGAAATAGTAGCTTCACGTTTACGCACTGCTTCATTTGTGGCCTTACGTGTACTGCCATAACGAGCATATGCATCAGTGAGGGCACGCAAAATATTGTCTTGAGCAGCTAGGTTTTGTTCAACTAATGAAACCTGTGAACATTAACAAAGACACTTACAAAAATGTATCACATGCCCAAGTCTGACATAGGATTTAGCTCATGCAAATTGCACAGGAATTTAAGTAGCCTAGATGAACACAATAACTTTTTTAAATTTACTTTTTAACTTCAAAACTGTAAAAAATGTATGTGGTGTGAGTGTGGGAGCAGAAAAGCTACATTTACATACATTTTATCACATTTTAATTTCATTTAACCCAGAATAGCAAATTTGAATATAAAATACAATGATTTGAAGCACACTTAAAAAAGTATAACAATTGCCATTTAAGGGATCGTAAAAACTTTTTATAGCTTAATAATTTAGGTGTGTTTGACATGATTTTCTACATAACTCCTCAGAGTATTAGCATCATGACTGTATAGGTGGTTAGGCTTCTGTGCCTATTCCTTTTGTGCTTGCAATACACTAAGCAATCCATTAAGTGATCCTGCTTCTCCCATCTCACCGAGGGTCCTTCTATATTTCTTCTTCCTCCTGGCTTCTAAAATAGAATTATTGTAGGGAATCTTCACCTTTGCATCTTTTTGATATGTGCCATCCATCTGGCTTGACCATGTTCCATTTCCTTTATTGCATTTTTTAATTTTAAATTATTTCTAATGTCTTCATTTCTTGGCTAATCTTTTGATTTTCCGTCAAGGTCTCACAAATCTCAAAATTTAGCTTCTATTCACTGTTGATCACCTTTTCTCAATGTGTATACTTCTGACTTCTATGCCTGTTATTTTATGTATTTTGAGCTGGATGTCTGTCCATATCTTTTCCAAAATGTTTAAATTGTTCCATTATTTGTATTAAATTTATTTCTTACATTATCAATCTCTTTCTGTTCTCGTCCAATTATCACTTCTAAATAGTTTATCTATTTATTTTGTGATTGAAGTTTCTATAACTATCTTTGCTCTTCTTAATTCATTTCCTTGAAATTCCATTACTGTACATTTAGTGATTGCAATTCCCCTTTTATTCTCCTCAGTGTGCTCTTCGTGGTGCATCCTCCGAGTCTGTTTTGACTGTTTGGTCACCTGCATTTAATAATGTAATGATTTTGCTGTTTCTATTCATTTGTATTCCTTGGGGTTTTGTTTCCTTCCATTTCTTTGTCAAGTTGTGGATATACGGGTTGAATAGACTAAGGAAAAGCCCACAGCCCTGACTCTGTACTTTGTTTTTTGTACTGTAACTAAGTTCGCTTTTATTTTATGGGGTGCTAGGAGTTTTGAAATTGTTGAAATTAGCCAGATGCTTCCACTGTTGTTACTGCTTTTCCTTGAATCTTTCTTCCAAATGGTTTTGATTATATCTTCCTGCCAGTGCTGTAGTGTTCTATTTGTTTGATAGTTATTATTTTCTTCATTCTCTACCTGTTCCCATTCACTTTTTGTCACTGGTAAGTTTTTTTATTCTTCTCTATCTTGAATGTCCTCATGCCAATGATCTGTAAACAATTTTATCCACATCATTTCCTCTATTTGGCATGTCATTAGTTTGGCTTTGTTTATCATGGTAAGTAGTCTAACAAGTTTTCGAACCCCATTCTTTAAGGTCCTATTGTACCTTCTTCTATACTTTTGGCATATTTCTCCCAATCTTCTTTTCTGATAATTCAGGTAATTCTTATTTTGGCTGTTGGTCTTTTATATCGAAAGCAATGTTTTCTTCGAAAGCATTGTCCTTTTCTGGAAACACTCTTTGTATATCTACTTTTTCTGGTATACTAAGTCCTTCAGCTCTTCAATCCATGCTCTTTGCCATTTTTTCTTTTCCTCTGGGTTGAAGCCTATTTGGCTGCACCTAATATTGATGTTCAATATTTTACTCTTTCCTGTTTCTCAGAATTTTCAAAGCTTTCCTGTCAACTTCCCTGGAGTAAAATCCATGCATTATTCCTGTAGCAGGTTTATTTTAATTTTAACATAGGCATGATTTTCAAGCTCTTTTCGTTCTTCTCCAGTCACAGGTAATTTTACCTTACTTTGTACTTTCACGCTTTCTTTCTTGTAACAGTATTGTGACAAATTATATTTGTCATTTGTTATTCATTATGTAGTTTATTGTTGATTTTATTCTCCTTGCTTAACAAGTAAATTATTCTGTCTGTATTTGAAAAACAAATTTGTGATGGGTAGGTTATTAAATAAGAAGAACTCTTCCATTTTCATTTGTATGACTTTCTCCCATTTGTCTTTTGCATGGAAAGATTTCCTTTATTTCAATTGTTGCTTTTAGGACTCCAGCTCTTATTGCGTATTCTTCCTACATGCATTGTTCAATGCCTTTTTTTTGGTTGTGGGTGTTTTGTTTTGCTAATGTTATTCTGGAATTGATCTATTAATAATCTTACAAGTTTTCTTTCCATCTCTTCTGAATTATTATTACTGACATTTCTGATACTCTTTCCTCTGTGTAAATCATTATACGTTCTTTCATTTTTCTGATCCCTGATTTTTCTTCTTCATTTCTGAAATTACTATTTGATCAACTTTTCTATTTGTGGATTCTGGTTCCAATTTTTCTTCTTTCTACATAACTGAAAATGTAATAACCCAAACAATAGGAATAACTTAAAACTCTAGCAGAAAACGTGTTTAAAATAAGAATCTATTTATATTTCAGAAAGATTCACTCACGTAACGCTGATGTTTCTGCAACTCTTGATTAAAGATAGCATCCAGAGGTTCACTAGCACGTGTCACAAGTTGACGAGTGATGTCGTCTTGGCAGATACTCTCTCGCAACTGAGCGGACAACATAGCTCTTTGACGTCGCATTTCTTCCACTTTGGCCACAAGTTGACGAAGTTTCTCAACAGCTTCTTGATCATCTGATGCTGAATACATACACACATTTAAATCACAAAATCATACATGATAAAAACAGAACAGTAAAATAAAAAAATTTAAAAAATAAAATCTACACCATGGAAAAAAAATTTTTTTCTTTTGTTCTCTCCAATAAACTTAATACTACTAATGCAGAAATATTAAAATTGTATAACAAACCTAGCTTCTCGAAGTTGATTCAATCAAGGCCAAATTTGAACATGAAAATATATGCAAGTCTTACAATTCAGAGTTGGTAATGTTTACCAAAAATCATTATCACAGCATGTACACACTCTTCACTAGAAACTTGTTATTGCTTTTTATCAGCTAATTTACCGACATTTGGGGATAATGAATGTGAATTTAAAAGCTGCAGTAAGGAGAAACTAGTGGTAAAATGCGGAAGGCGGAAATTTTTCCTCTGCTTAATGTTATGACTCAACTACCAAGCCAGGGATAAATTGCATTGAGCAAAAAATCCCTGGATTTGATGTTGGGAGATGTAGGGCAGAGGAAAGTTGACAAACATTTGAACTTTGGCAAATTTCAAAATTTCATGTTTCAATGAAAATCCATCCATCCATCACTAATAGACCTTGATTGCGATGTTTATGCAAAGTTACAGTTCACAAGAACCTTAAGAGCAGCTTTTATAACTGGCAACTTAACATCATATTGTTGAAGTGATTCCAATAGTTTTCCTCCTTATTCTGTAGAATAGAGAGGAAAAGTAAGAATAATAACAGTTAACTAAGTCATTGTGCATTACCAATCAGAGCTCTTTAATTTCAAAGTATATTTTCGGATTAATACTCTTTAATTGAAGTGTCAAAATTTCAATAAATAGCCCAATCAATGAAACTGGAATAACACTTTACCCTTCTTCCATAACCAATTCAATACATCAAGTCAAATTGTTTTCTTTGTAAAACAGGAATAAACAAATAGCAATAACTTAGTCTTGAATCATTCTTACTTTTTTTAATGATGAAAGATTTGATAAAAAATTTATATTACAATTTATTGCAAATAACTTACGGATCAGCAACAGAAACATTTTAGTGCCCACTCAAATCACTCACGTGAAATTAGTAACCGATTCTTCAGTTTACTTGCCTTCTTTGAAAGCAAATGTGACCAGGTGAATACCAATGTTTATGCAATACAAAACGGGTATTGCGTGCACAACCCTTTTTTGGCCTTGAGAAAAGAGTTCGCCTTTTGCACTCATATGCATAAGGCATATACATACATACATGTATATGTATACATACATGTATATGCATAAGCATAATACATATCCTACAGCTCATATAGCCTCCGGGAGATGACAGGAAAATAATGGCTACAGACTCATACGAGAATGTAAAGTGACATATCCCAGAACTCGTAGGGCATCTCTAAGATGCCACACCAAAATCTCTGATTGACTCTTAGAGCACCTACCAAATGTCCATGTATTTTTGTGGTGTGTAAAATAAAATTTTTAGAGTTGCATCAATCCAGGCTACAATTGTATTTTTACATAATGTTGGCATAATAATGTTACAGCATTATGATACATTTGGGCATTTTATTGATTTGAAATAGCTAGTGCTGTTTGTGTGCTAGGCAATATTACAGATCAGTAACAAAGCATCACATTGTTTCGGATGGAAAACGGTTAAGTGTAGTCAAAAGTACAGTTTAATGGAGGATTACTTCATAAAAATGCGTTCTATGCCAAGTTCTTGGCTTAGAGGTAGTCACAAAAATAGTGACAGAGCATTCATTAAAGAGAAAAGAAAAAAAGAAAAAAGAAAGAAAATATTTTTTTGTCTTCTGGATGTGTCCAATGCTTTACCAACGTATACCAATGCTTATACATTGTATAAACTACAATGCAAATAATGTGATGAGAAATGGAGGAAATACTCATTTTTGAACTTGTAGGAGGCCACAGGGAAGGGGTAGCAGGTTAAATGGAAATATTCATTCTATCTTTTCCTGGTACAATAATCCTGTTTGTTGTGTTTGCAGCGACAGAAGAAACTTATTAAGAAAAAAAATAATTGTAATTATGAATATTATTAATTTAGCAAAGTAACCTCTTTAAAAAGTAGTGAATTCTTCTAAACTTCTAAAGTAGTGAATTCTTCTAACTTCTAAACTTATGCCTATGAAATACCAAATTAATGAACTTTACTTAAGGAACTTATTTCTTAATTTTATTTCAACACAATCTCAAATGTGGATTTAAATAAGTATAGATTTCGGATGAACATTTCATGAATCAATTACACAGAAAAAAATTAAATAGGAAATTGAATAAAAACCATTATATAGATTATTAATGGTTATTATTATATAGATTATTAATGACAATTATCTTCTGGGACTGGTGAAATTGGTTATGAGTTGGAATGGGGGCATGCAAAGTATCTGCTACAAGCCTTGCCACCATTTTCAATTGTCATCTTATGGATGTCTTACGAGCTGTAGGGCGTTGAAGTGCTTAGAAACATCCGACTCCAGAGTGCATTCATTGCATCATAACACAGATACCCTACCAGTGCAAAAGGTTAAGAGATTGTTTGACCTGACTATACTAACAACTGCCACAAATTCCTTAAGATAAATACAGCTATAGAGAATTGGCAAGCCATTCACCAATGAATTGGAATCTCAATTTAATTCATTTATTAACATAAAAAACTTATACTTATTGTACAAACTCACTTGAAGGTGGTGCAACCTCTGGGACACTCTTCTGCAACTCTGCCAAAGGCTGAGCCAGAACTCGAAGGTTACTAACATGCAACATCATTGCTTTGTGGAGGGTCTGATTAGACTCTGAAGCCTTTCCATGTGCCTCTTGATATTTGCCAGCTTCCCTAGTAAGGTCTGTAGCGACAATTGAAGGCGGTCGCTTGCCCACTACTTCTTGGTATTT